>BSSO01000700.1:0-29784 GCA_030267885.1 Mesembryanthemum crystallinum
GGGAGCTGGGTTGGTGTTTGTATGCATTTGGACATCTGACTATGGGATTGCTTTGCTCATTAGATTCTTGAACATAGAATTTTCTGATAAAAGATTAGTAACATTGTTGTCAATTGAGATACTTATTATTTATTATTACTATATAACCTTGTCCAATGGTTTGTTATCTCAGTTAGATGGGATGAGTACTTGGTTTCCTTTGCAATTTTTCTCTCTTATATATTTTAGGAATAACTGAAGTGGGTGAAGAATATTTTGTGTTTATTTCACACTGGAACCAGGAAGTGGTTTTTTCCGTTGTATTACTTACAGCTTTTCTACTCCCATAATTTTTCTGTGTTGACATTTGAATGACTGCAGACGATATTTCTTCCCGTGGTTGGACTTGTTGATCCTGATAAGCTCAAGCCTGGGGATTTGGTTGGGGTCAACAAAGATAGTTATTTAATCTTGGATACGCTGCCATCTGAATATGATTCTCGAGTGAAAGCTATGGAAGTTGATGAGAAACCAACTGAGGATTACAACGACGTTGGAGGTTTGGAGAAACAGGCAAGTCTTTCTTTCAAGCTGTTACCATGTCATGACTCATGACTGAAACTTTACCTCATATGACTTATTGGTGCTTGGCTCTCAACAGATCCAAGAGTTGGTTGAGGCTATTGTTTTACCAATGACACACAAAGAGCGATTCCAGACAATAGGAATTCGTCCACCTAAGGGAGTGTTGCTTTATGGACCTCCTGGGACAGGCAAAACTCTCATGGCACGAGCATGTGCAGCACAAACAAATGCCACTTTTCTGAAGTTAGCAGGTCCTCAACTTGTCCAGGTATGTCTATATTTCTAATGATTTAATGTCTTACTTGCTAATGCATGTTTCATGCTGGAAACTAAACTTCCATAAGGTTATCTATATGGTATGTCTTGGTACATTTTTCATTTACAGTTTGTGTTGTAAGATTAAGTTGAATCAGATTATATTGATGGTCACACTTTCCTCTATAAGGTATTGGGCCTTAAATGAAACGCTTCAATATCGTTGTATAGTAGCTTAACTTGTAACTTATGAACTTTCTTTTGAATTAGGTTAATGGGTAGCTATGTCAAGGGGATAGGGTACTTTGACATCTAAGAATCCATATGACTATGTTTGTAATTCCTTTCCCTGTTGTCGAGCAATATCTGTAACTTGTTACCAGCTAAGTGCTAACTGGTTAACCTTTACCCTGTTGTCTGGCATTGTTTGTAATTCATATAGCAGGCTATTTTATCTGAAGCTTCTAAAGTGCAATTTGCTTTTCTAGGCAAGCATTTAGTAACTTTTTCTGAACTGAATTTTTGGTTTTGTCTGAATTTCTAATCTATATGATTAGATGTTTATCGGAGATGGTGCGAAACTTGTACGTGATGCCTTTCAACTTGCTAAGGAGAAGGCTCCTTGCATCATATTCATTGATGAAATTGATGCCATTGGTACCAAGCGGTTTGACAGGTAACCAGGCAATTTCAACTGTTTGATTGCGTTTGACACTTTATTGTTCTATCTTGATCGACCTACTTTTTAATATTGAGATCAGTACGCAAGAGAAACTTCACTAGATATTTGATTCATTTTGAAGACCCTTCAGTAGTTAGGTGGTTTCCAGTGCTAATAGTTCTTGTGTTGCAGTGAAGTGAGTGGTGATAGAGAGGTACAGCGGACTATGTTGGAACTGCTAAATCAGCTGGATGGTTTTAGTAGCGATGAGAGGATCAAGGTAATTGGCGCTTACTTTAACTTGCCTTTCCCCCTCTTTTCACATCTCCAACTGTCCATCAGTTCCAGACTGGCAGCAAAATTATGTTGGTGATAGTAGGGATGTATAAAATATTGGTTTTGACTTTTGATGTTCTGCTATCAATTATTGCACAATGTCACATTGTAGATTGGATAATTGTTTACCAAGTTTGGTTCCCTATAGGTCATTGCAGCTACCAATAGGGCAGATATTCTGGATCCAGCTCTCATGCGTTCTGGTAGACTGGACCGTAAAATCGAGTTCCCTCACCCCACTGAAGAGGCTAGAGCCCGCATTCTCCAGGTTGGTTCGGGAATTCCTTGACGCATGTGCTTTAGTTCTTTGGTGAACCTGTCGGAAAAATACCAGGACTTTGTTTTTTTATTGATTTATCGGGATGTCATTCACAGATCCACTCAAGGAAGATGAATGTTCACCCAGATGTCAACTTTGAAGAGTTGGCTCGATCAACAGACGACTTTAATGGTGCACAATTGAAGGCAGTCTGTGTAGAGGCAGGCATGTTGGCTCTTCGGCGGGATGCTACTGAGGTCTCTCTCGCTCTCCCTAAAAGTTTGTTGTTGGTAATAGCTGCTATGATCTCTGTGTGCATCAGCTTCCTGATAACCTTGTTTTGTGCTTTTCTTCAGGTAAACCATGAAGATTTCAATGAAGGCATTATTCAAGTTCAAGCAAAGAAGAAAGCAAGTTTGAATTATTACGCATAGGATCTCTCCCTCTTTTCTTTGTATTTTAGTTGTGTTGCAAATAGCATCATTGGTGGGTTCAACAATCAGCATCTCTGCGCGCTTGATGCGCTTTTTCTAGAAAGATATTAAAAGTTCATAGTTTCATGTTTTGTAATGACATTTCTTTTGGGGCAATTATGAATACCGGCGAATGGATGAATGGATGGATGTTGGCCCATTCTCTACCAAATGATAACTCTTAGTGTTTTTTGATCAGGGGAACTGCATCTGTTCTTGAGAGCACTTAATGATCGTTCCCATATGAACACCATTTGTTTTTGTCATACATTTACTTTCTACATTCCCTTGCTCTATTGCCTCTTTTTCGAGGCTGAAGTTTTGTTAGCTAGACAGGATTAGTTTGTGCAACATATCTAAAGGAACTTGTTCCCCATTGAGATCCGTCGTAAAGTCAAGCCCGATTGAGCTTCCTCGTTTTTACAAGAAGCTCAAATACACAAGTTTTTCTCTTTTTTTAGTTGTCGTCTAATTTCTAAGATTTTGAGTTTTTCCTCCACAAATATTCACTTTCCTTTCTCCTCCTTCACTCCCCTCCCTTGTAATATTCTATGAAATGAAAGTAGGGCTAGAAATAGATGTTTGGTTTTCTAGCTCTTTTCTTTCTTTAGTGGCAGTTTTAACTTTTTAGGATTTTGAGTATTTTCTTTACAAATACTCACCCCTTGCCCTCCTTCGCTTTCTCTTCCCTCAATGATTTATGAACTTCTACGAAACAAAGTAGAGCTAGAAATACTCTAACAATAGAGTTTCTATTTATATAATCCCATTTTGGCTTTTTAGAAGTTCTTGGGGTTGAGAAAGTGGAGTAGGACAAAGGGGAAAGGGAAAAGAGATTTGTAAAAGAAAATATCAAAAATTTTAGAAATTATGCCACACGACCCCTTAGTAGCGAAGGAAGCTATAGTATTGTAAGGGAAGATGGGAATGGGCAAGGAAAGGGGTTCCGTTCCTACATATTCTGGTCATCAGAGAGTGGCTACGGCCATTGATGGGTGGCCAAGAAAGATTGGTGCTCGATTAAGTGCTTGAAACTACTCCATCAGAAATACAACTAGCTCGATTAAGTGCTAATCGACTTGTATCGAACTCTAAGCCCAAAAGGTAGTGATGTTCGATGACCCGAAAATTATCCCGACCCGAAAGCAGAGACATTCGTTGGTCCAAAAACTGACCTCCAAACCTGAAATCAGTACACCCATTCCAGTTGCAAGAGAAGGTAGTACTTAATCGGGTATGCTCTTTTTCATTCGGAAAAAATGGACTGATCTAAACTAAATTAGTTTTTTCCGATTAATCTTTAGCCCGTTAGAACTACGTCAAAAGTTCATGAACCGCAAGAGTATTGAAGTCGGTTAGACTCAGAAGAGGCTGTGCACTTTGATGTTCCAGTAGTACTACGATTTAATTCCCTATTCTTCTAGTGTACAAAAATCCCAACCAGCTGACCGAGTACCAACAAGAGTAAAGAACATGGCTTAGAACTTATTTTTAAATCAAGAGTGTATATATCTAGAATTCCGATAGGATCAAAACAGTAACACACAAGGGAGGCTAATTCACCATCCCAGGTTCTTAAGGATACAGAAGTCTCAAACACCCAAATAATTAAAGTCGTAATAGTAACGAAACAAGAGAACTTGAACTCAAATCTAACATAAACTAGAATTACGGCAAAAAGACTCTTGCGAGGTCGATTCAACCGTTCATTCCCTTAACACTTGACTTCCTTCAAACCATGGGCGAAGTACAAGAAAGTTGGGTCAGCAGCACCATCCTTGTAGTAAGCAAACACTGTAGCACCGTCATCATGCATGCTCTCACCAACGAAACTGCACAAAGAGAATAATTGGAGTTCAGAAAACTAGTCTTAGCCAATCTGCCAAAAATGCATCTACAAACTTTGTTCAGACTTGCACAACACAACTATACTCTTCCTAGGTGCAAAACTACAAAGCAATCTGAATATCCTCAGATAAAATGTCATCATTCAATGTCCTAATTCAATCTTCTCCAAACATCACAAAATTAGTTAAATTGTTTCAATGAAATATGCACAAACATCAACTCCTACCTCCTACCATAAAATTGATGCAGTGAAACCAATCTAAGGGTGAAAATTTAATATAGTGAATGTGGTAAAGTTCAAAAAATTAGAAAGAAATCACAGATAAAGATCAGCAGGTATCAAAGAACATACAATTGAAGGTCGCTCAGCTTTGACATGAGGAACTTGGTTGCTGCCTCAACATTCTTCTTGAACACTTCTTGCTGCTCTGCATCGAGCTTGGGTGTCAAGTTCTTGATGTATCTCTTGACCCATGCAACAAACTGCTTCTTGTCATATGGGGGTTGCTCCTGCAAGGAACCAAAGTTTAGCACAGCTACCAAAAGTGAGAGCAGGGTGAGGGGAAGAGTGCATCAAGGGAAAATCAAACATAAGATTATTACCTGGAGTCTGAAGGTGTCAACTATGTCAACAACCTTGACAGCTTGGTCGTCAACACCCTCTTCATCACCGCCCTCAGCAGAAGGGTTAGCACCAATATCAACATCAACAGCACCTTGAACAACCCACTGCAAAGTACAACAACACAATCAACACACCGGCAATGATGTATCACAAGAACAGCTAAGGGCCTAAGGCACCACAAGAAGATTTATTTATACCTTTCCATCTACTTCCCAAAGAGCTCCCCCAAAAAGTTCCTTGTAGGGGAATGAGTCTGACAGAAGCTCATCACCTGAAAATCCCACAACAATGATCAAGACACCAAGCCAATCTATCAAAAAAAAGCATCAATGCACATATACTCATTCCATATATCTACTTCCAACCACCGCCCCCCACCCCACACATACACACAAAACGCCTAACTGCCCGCTTGATATCACGGGCATGGGATGGATCTGTTCATTGAAGTTTGATATTGATCAAAGCACTATATATTGTGTCAATGGCTTATTCCAAACAAGACATGTAGGCAGTAGTTTCTGATTATGTTTATTAGGTGCAGCATAATTGCAGCAAGCAACCAGAAAAAATTATAAATCATACAAAACTCAACTTTCAACAAGAAGTCTAATATATTAATGCTTTGATTGCCTTGACCACCATCAATTCAAATTGAAACTATACTCCACTTTTCCACTACATAACAGTTATATCTAGCATAAGCTGTCGCCATCACTATTTCCATTAAAGCTATATTCCATTAGTTGGGCACCAAAGACGAATCAAAGACCACATCTTTTACAAGAAAAATCATTCCTTTATCAAAAATCAAAGCCATTCATGGTCTAATTATCCAAAAAATTCCACAAATAACAAAATCCGTTTATCAAATTCAAAGCCAACAGAATTGGATAATCTCAAAACAAATCAACAGAAGCAGATCTATGCAACTAACGAACCAATGCACGGAATACAAAATCAAACTAAACCCATAAAACATCCTCGTTCAAATCCCACAAATCTCAACCGCGAAATCAATCCAGAGAGATCATAATCAAACATTCAAGCTTGCCTCACAATGCACAGCAACCAAATTAACCCGTAAAAAACGCAACTTTCACATAAAAAAACAATAATTTGTTCAAACTCTATGAATTTCAAACACCAAAATTGAATCTAGAAACCCTAAACATGAACACACCGAAAAACCAAATAATCCAAAAAACAGAACAAAGAATCAAAAGCAAAAATTAAACTAAAAATTAAGAGAAAGAGAGAGAATTACCGGTGATTAAATCTTGGTAGACCAACATGATTGCAGACTTTTTTTTCTCTGTCTTCCTTTGTTCCTCGAGATTCTTACGCGATTGAGGAATAAAAGAAGCCGGGAGAAAAGAAAAGGCTGTGTGCGATTGAGATGAGAGAGAATGAGAGGAGTTCGGGTTGCCCAGCCATGGACTTGTATTTATAGACCTAGGGTTTATTGGCTGCGAAACAAAGCACAAATTTTTTAGGAATTACTCTCTAGATTTTGTCACCTTTTTTTTTTCTTTTTCTTTTTTTTCCTTTTGAGTCAAGGACATTCCTAAATTTGATTTTCCCTTTTTTTTAGGAATTTAGGAAAGAAACTTTTGCGGCTAAAATCACAACAATGAGATTTGATTTTTTTTTTTAAAAAAAAAAAAGTTTACCACAATGGACAACTCTCCTGTTTCCTATTCCTATAAGAATTACTTATAATTCGGCATTTTTTTTTCCTCTTTTGAGAACTAAATTTCATTGTTACTTTTGCTATAGGTTATGCATTAGTGGCTACTTTTATCGACTTAGGAGTTACATTTTCATGACTTAAGGTAGTTTTATAAAATTAGTATAAAATATAAAAAGTATCCATTAAGCGACTAAAAGTAGCACATAAATTGCGAAAAATCACCATTATATTTTATCGTCTAATAGTTACACGGTTGTGCACAAGAATTTGCGAAAACTAAATCAATATATAAACGAATATTGAAAAATTAATGGGAAAAAAAAAAACCAATACTCCCTCCGTCCCTAATTAAAAGTGTCGCTTCNATTAGGGACAGAGGGAGTACTTAATAAAACGATACTGCACATTAGGGAAAAAAAAAAAAAAACGACATGAGTGAAAAAGTCAAAATAGGGGTCATTACTGTTTTTGGAGCCTTCAATTGGTTGGATCTTATATATATCTCGATTATGCATAAGGGTTTAATGTTTACCGAGGCCCAAGTGATTGCGGGACAGTACAAGTGGGTGGCACGTGATAGAATAAACTAAGCATCCCATGCGTGAAAATTGGAGGAGCACCAAGGTGCTATCATTGCTCTTACTAATGACACTAGGGCTTCAAAAGTATCCGGATCCGATGATCCGATACGAAAAATTGGATACCCGATTCGACTTTACGGATCGGATATCCGATCCGGATAAATATGTCAGATACTCGGATCGGATACGGATCGGATTTCTGAAATTTCGGATATCCGAACTATCCGTACTATCCGTTTAATATATTAATAAATAAATTTTATTTTTTAAAAAAATTAAAAATTTAAAGTTCATTTGCTAAATTGCCACTAGTTTGGTATTGCCTACAGTACGTCTCACTCAGACTTCACAAGTATGTACTTTGCAATTTCTTTTAGACAGTAAAAAATGTGTTGGTAATTTGTAACTTGCATCATATGAGAATTCCTTAGTTAATTACTGAGTTGCAACAGGTTCTGATTTTTTTTTTTTTAAAAAAAAAACAATGGTCATATTCTCAATTAAATATTATTTATACAATTCTAGAGAAGCGGTCATGTTCTCAATGGCATTAAGCGATGGCTATTGAAACTTTTAATCCACATTATTAGATTGAGGTGAACAAATCTTATGCATCCGTTTACTTTCAATTATGACTAATTATCATTTATCAGATTTGGTTGAATCCAAAAATACCTGGGTTCAACCAAAGTGATAAATAAATATTTTCTGACTTTGAGATAAGCCAAAATTAGTTTGGTTGGGGCATGATAGGAAGATTTCCCCATGATCTGTAAAGGGTCCATGGGAATATTGAGGCTTTGTTTCTGCAACTCCAAAGCATGAAAGGGAATATCCAACATTGAAAGGGAACATATTCTTATTATGGGTGTCATTGGAGTCAAATAGCGATGCCTATTCAAAGTCAAGGTGAAACTGGCCCAACCCATGTGTTATTTTGAGCTAGCTAGCCCATGTCTGAAGCCAGCGTGGGCCGCATCCTATGGCTACTTACGGGCTGGGCCCATTGTTGATTAAAAAGACTAATGGATGTTTGGATTATGGATAATGGAGTTATAAAAAATAAAATTTATTAGGTGCAACTCCATAACTAAGGCCCTGCTCAGAGTGGTTGCCAGTTGCTACTATTTGGTCCTGAAAAAATTTCAACTCTTTGTATAAATTTAATTTAAAACTGAATTTTTTTGTGCTTACAGTTTACTGCTTAATTTTCAAAACTGAAAACCAAAAAAAGTGGTTTCCAAAAACTGGTTTTGAGTCTTCAAAAAAACTGAAAACTGGCAACTGGCAATCATCCCAAACAGGACCTAAATATTTGGATTTTGTTGTATGAAAGTCCACCATGGGCACCTAACTTTTTGCCAAAAAAAAAATATCAATAATTTTAGGCCCTGTTTGGCTTGGTTGCCATTGCCAGTTTTCCGTAATTTTAAAAACCCAAAACCAGTTTCTAAAGGCCACATTTTTGGTTTCCAGTTTATAGTTGTCAGTTTTCAAAATTAAGCAGGGAACTATAAGTACAAAAAATTCTAACTTTAAATTAAATTTCTACAAAAAATTAAAAGTTTTTCAAAACCAAAAATTGACAACTGACAACCACCTCGAACATGGTTAGTTTGAGTTGTTCAACACTCCTATGTCTTTAAGCAGTGTGTGGATTTAGAAAATACTCCATGTGGATAAGGAAAACAAATAGTTTGAGTTTGACTGTTGTCTCAACATACATGTTTTATGAGTAACTTTGTTGTTTTATTTTATTTTATTTTTTTGTTTTTTTGCTGATTTTTGTTAATTTTCCTGATTTTTGTTCATGTTTGTTGAGTTTGATTGATTTTCCTAATTTTTGTTGATTTTGTTGATTTTATTGATTCTGAGATCCATTGAATGAAATACGACTTCCCTTAATAAATTTTTAAAAAGAGATTTCAATGGGAGTAATATCTTTGGTGTCGAGTGTGCACATACGCGTGAAATTCATCCATTGTTGACCCAAATTAATCTCAAAATCACAGTAAAAAATCACAACTTGGACACTACAAGATTGCGTTTAGACCGTCTTTAAAAAAAAAAAAAAAAATTCCAACGGAGGAGAGAGACTGAGAGAGATAGAGACGGGTCCCCGTACTCCCTGTTTCCCACAATCTCTGTCCTCTCCTCTCCTTCTCTTCTCTCTGCTCTCTCTCTCTCTCTCTCTCTCTCTCTCTCATCGCCTTCTTCTCCCTCAAACAACTCGCTCAGCTTCATCACCACACATTCCCAAAAAGCCCTAATCTCCTTCTAATCTCCAATCTCTTTTTCAAACACTTTGGTGCCGACGATTCCAGTTGCCTCAAGCGCAGAATCAAACGAGAGTTTGTAACAACAAATTGTTAAATTGAATTCTGTACTTTTGATCTCTGTGAAACGAATTAGGGTTTTGTTAATTCAATTGGGAAGAACAGAAACAGCAAAAATTAAATTAAAAAAAGGGAAACAAGTTGCCATGGGGTTTGATGATTCCGACGTAATTGATGATGGTGATGGAGGAGGTAAATCACTGAGTTCGTCGAATGTTTCGTGCTCGATTTGTCTCGAGCCGGTCACCGACAAGGGTGATAGATCTTGGGCTAAGCTCCAATGCGGTCACGAATTTCATCTTGGTACGTTTTTACCTTATGCCATTGAGATCTGATTTTAATTCCGTCTCTATTAGATTATGTATGATGAATTGGATGTTGCGGCAAAATTTTGTTTGATTTTCATGCTTTTGTAAGCGGAAGTTATGATAATTGCATAATCGGGCTAGGGTTAGGATTTAGGAGATTAGTGTTAAGTGATTTGCATGATAGGATAATTTTAAAATTGGCTTGAGAGGTTGGATTTGCACATGCCGGGGTATCTGAGTTGATCAAATTTGTTATGCATGAGACTGACTTAGCTAGAACAAGGATAGTTAGTGCTAAAGCAGATATTAGGGCTTGGAGTATGGATGATCGCAGTGAGCGGTTGGCCAGCCGCCTTAGCTGGCAATCCAGAGCTTGCCCATAATGAAAATTAATAAATAGTTTCATGGAGTGTGGAGTTGGTAGTCCTTTTTGTAACTTTTAATTTTTTAAATGGGCTGCGCCTTCTCAGAGTCTATGCAAACTTGTGAGCTTTAGTGCCCTTTTTTTATCTGATGAATATGATTTCCTACAAGCATCATGAGCATGATCTTTTTTCAAGACAGATTTGGTTCTCGCTTGTTGTGATTTCATTTGCTTATGGACAGCTTATTTTATCATTGAATTAAGGGACATATAGAAATTGCTGATCATGATTAATGCTTGTATTCCTACTGATCCTGTGTTTTCGAAGTTGTTTTGGAATGTTTATGCTGTATTGCATATTTAGAAGACAATTTGTAAAATGTGTAGTGCATATTCATCTCTTGTGTGTGTCTACTAGTTCTGGTGGCTTCTAAAGTTCTAACCTCTCCAGTTGTTGGTGAAAATGCACTCGAATAAAACAGATAGACACTTCTCCCACCCCCTTTCAAAATAAGAACACCAGAATTTATCACACAGAAAGAAATTACAAGGTAATAGGCAAACAACAAGCTTCCCTCACAAAGAGGAACCTAAAAGAATCTTGAGTAACTTGAATCCCGTTGAGAAATTATTTCTATTGTCCACAACTTCCATAATTGATCCCCAACCCGAGTTTTTCATTCTCATCTTCCAATTCTTTTGCTTTCACTGAACCTGAAAGGCTGAAAGCACCGTCCTAGCTGTTTCCTGTGGATTGATCAACTGATTCATCCAGTCTTGTCTTCTATTACTATTTGTAACAATGTAGACAGAAGAACTGGATCAACTAACATCTCCCAGGCTCGGAAGCATGGAAACGTGGGGAAGGTGCCGTCTCCCGTCCCCAAAACGTTTCAGGGACGGAAACGCCTCAGAAACGGCCATGAAACATTTCTGATAAGAGGAGAAACGTTTCAAAAATTTGGAGACGTCTTTGAAAAGTTAAGAAACGTCCCAGAAACTTCTGGGCAGGCCAGATCCACGTTTCCCAGGTTTAAAAAAAAAAACGTTTCACACTAACTTACCCCTCTCAGAACAGGCCACAAATTCAATTTCACAACCCTAACACAGCAACACTCCAACAACTCTCGCCTCTCTCTCTCTCTCTCTCTCTCATCTGGTTTGTCCCACGGCCAGATCTGGTTTCTCCGGCCGGCGAGCATAGTTGCTTCTGCTTCTCCGGCGAGCGACCTCGAGCGCCTGGTTCTTTTGTCCGGCGAGCTTCGTGGTTCCAGCGTGGTACTGGTTATTTTAGTGATTCTCTCTCTCAGTCGTTCTCACTTCAGTTTGTGGCAGATCTCCTCTCTGCCCACTTATTTTGTCTTGTTTGGCTGTTTATGTCTTTGTGGTGTTTGGTGTTTGTGGGCTATTGACTTTAGTGAATAAACTATTGGGCTGAAGTACTGAAATTTGTGGGGTTAAAAGTGGAGTTGTTTAGTTATGACTTATGACATTTAACTGTTCATCTACTAATTTCTTCTTTTTTTCTTTTTCAAAAATTCGACGTTTCCATGCCGTACCCGTTTCTTACATTTTGGCAAATTGCCATCTCCCCATCCCCGTTCCCGTTTATGTTTCCGTCCCCGTTTCCGTGCAACATAGCTCCCAGGTATAACATTCTCGGAGCATAGTCAATATAGTCCTATCCTACTCCAAAGTTTTCCATCCACAGTTCTCTTCAGATACCAGATCAGGGTACTTTGTCACCCGCTGTAGGGTGCTGAAACCTTAATGAGCACTATGTGCAGACCCACACTGCCTTTGTCACTCACCAACTAGATTAGAAGTCATTTTCATGCCAAAAGTGAGTGACAATGGCGTGGCTTGTAAAAATTCATTACCAATAGTCTCTTTCAGCCTTTAGCCTGGGCTTAAGCTGCATTTTTTTAATTGAGCAACAGAAATGGGATTGAAGGCCAAAGAAGGAAGAAGGATAGATCAATCACTGTATTAATGTTTGATCTGGAAAAAATACCTGGAACAGCCCCAGGATCTTGAGAAGAATAATCGTAACACACATTTTTCTTGTACTTCAATATTCACATATATCACCGGCTTCTTCTTGTGTACATGAACCTTTTTTTGCCAAGTTCTTGTGAAATAGCAGCCATGGATTTCCATCTGAGACTACCATCTGCTTGTCACAACATCCTGTAACTTAGTTGCCAACTGTTCTCTCCTTTAGTTTGAGAAGATCCACCTATCAGAACTCTTCGGCAGGTTGTGATGGAGTGAATATCCTAATCCTCCATTTGAACACAGTAACTACTAAGAGGACGTTTTGACCTAGTATCTGTAAGTTTAAGATTGGCCTTCTCACATCCCTCCTTATTCACTTCCTCCTCCAACTCTATTTTCTAAGAAATCCAAAGTCGGCTAGAATTGAAATTCCAATTGGACTTAACATTTTGACGGATAAGCAAAACATAGAATTAGTTAGAATTTTTAAATCATATTGAGACAAATGTGCTACTAAATAGCGTTTGTCATGGTATACGCATGCTTAGCTTGAATTTCAACTTGGTATTTATGTGATTCGTATATGACTAAATTCATACTCCTTCCATTTCACTAGGACTATCCTAGTTGGCTTTTCACGCAAATTAATAAAAGTTGGGATTTAAAATGATTTGGCTAGAAAAATTTATGCTGGAGAACCAAAAGGAATAAAAAAACAATCTAAAAAAAAAATCAATTTAAGGAAAGTAGGGTTATCAACTCGGTAACCGATCCCGAGGGCCTCCCATATCTTCCATTAGGTCTTTGTCAAATATTATTATAAATGAGCAACTTGGTTTTGGGACCTTTGGACGCTCAATTTTCACGGGTTATAACCTATCATTTGAGCCTCCCTCGCCTGTTGAGTTTTTCAACACCTAGTCTTGTGGGCACCAAGGTTGACATAAGAGACCCCTTGATACCCTCTAGAGGCCTTTCGTATTGCCCCAATATCAAATTAATGTAAAAAGCCTTTAAAGTGGGTGACTAGTAAAGGATCTTCCAAGGCTATTGGGCCTCCAATGACAACCTCAAAAGAGCCTCCCACATCCCCCTTGGGCTTCCGATTGAATATTATTGTAACCTTTGGATCTCCAAAGCGCCCTATTTTGTGGGTTATAACATCCCCGGGCTAGGTCAACAATGATGTTTTAGGAGACTAAGGCCGACTCAAGACACACCCAGGAGGCCTTGTGCAACGCTCCAATATCGTATTCACCTATGATTTCGGTGTTGAACCCATAAAAGTGGGTAACTAGTCACATGTAAATGGTCATTAAAAGTCATTAGGGACCTAATAACCAACCCTGTGGCCCTAACACATTCATTAGGACCTTCATCAAATGTTGTCACGATTGTGACAAACTTCTTTTTGGGACCTCCTGGACGCCTAGTTTCATGGGCTATAACCTTCATATTTGAACCTTCTGGGGCTGATTGAGTATTTCAACACCCAGGGGATTGAACTCGACCCAAGAGATTCCTTGGTTCCTCCTAGAGGGCTTCCACATTGCCCACATATAGTTTTGGTGTTGGAACCTTAAAAAGAGGCTACTAGAAAGGTTCATCAAAGATTGTTTTGGCCCCACTAATTGACCCCGGGGTCCTTCCATCTCTCTCTATGGGTTCCTGTCGAATATTATTACAATAAACATCTTGGTTTTGGGACCTCCCAAATGCCCACTTTTCGTGGATTATAAACTTTGCATTTGAGCCTTAATGGGACCAGTTGAGTTTTTCAGTACTGAGGCTCATGGGAACCAAGGTCGACCTAATAGACTCCCAGGTGCCCTCTAGAGGCCTTCCGCAACTCCCCCAATATGATATTTACTTATGGTTTAGGTATCGAAGACTTGTAAAGGGGGTGATTGGTAAAGGATCATCAAACGCTATTAGGGCTCTAATAATCGACACCACATGGTTCACATATCCTTTCGGGTCTCGGTCAAGTAGTATTATAAAATGAACAACTTGGTTTTGGCACATCCATGACACTCGTTTTTTGGGTGATAACCTTTGGATGGCCTTAATGGGGATTGGTTGAGATTTTAAGCACTAAGGCTTCTCTGGACTTAGTTTTACCCAAGAAATCCCACAATGCTTCACGAGGCCTTTCGCAACCCTCTAGTAGCAAATTCACCTATGATTTTGGTGTTGAAGTCGGGTGACTACTGAAAGGGCATTAAAAGCTATTCGAGTCCTAATAACCATCCCAGAGCCCTAACACATCATTGGAGTCTTTTTGAGTATTTTCGTGGGTTATAACCTTTTTTTTTTTTAACCTTCCCGGGGGATGGTTGAGTTTTTCAACATTTAGGGAGTTAAGGTTGACCTGGAGACCCCGAGAGGCCTTCAACAATCCCCGGATATCATATTTACCTATAGTTTTGGTGTTGAACCTTAAAAGATGGTGACTCATCAAGGGTAATCAAGGACAATTTGGGCCCCAATAATCGACCTAGCGGGACTCTCACATGTGCCTTTGGGCCCCCTTCATTTATTTATTATAAATGACCAACTTGGTTCTGGGACCTCCCGAATTTTGTGGCTTATACCTTTGGATTTGAGCCTCCTCGGGACCAGTTGAGTTTTTCTAACACCAAGGCTCATGGGGACCAAGATCTACCCAAGAGACCAGATGCGCTTTGGAGGCCTTCCGCAACACCACTATCATATTCACATATGGTTTTCGTATTGAAGCCTTAAAGTGATGACTAGTAAAGAATCATTAGGCACCAGTAATCAATGCCATGGTACTACTACATCCCCCTTGGGTTCATGTTCAAATATTAGTATAAAATGAACAACTTGGTTTTGGCACCTTGTAAAGAATCATCATACACTATTGGGCCCAACAATCGATGCTAGGGTACTACTGCATCCCCCTTGGGTTCGTGGTCAAATATTAGTATAAAACTTGGTTTTTGCAACTCTTGATTATGTGGGATATAACCTTTGAATTTGACCCTTATAGGGACTGAGTTTTTGAACACTAAGGGGTTGGGGGACTAAGATTGGCTGAAGAGACCCCCGGGAGGCCTTCTACAATGCTCTGATATCATATTTACCTATAATTTCGGTGTTGAAACTTTAAAAGTGGGTGACCATTCTAGTATAGGGTCATCAACAACTGTTAGGGCCCTAGCAACCGACTCCATAGCCCCAACACATTTCATTGAGGTCCTGTCGAATATTATTATGAACGACTTTGTTTTGGGATCCAAGCCTAATTTTGTGGGTTACAACCTTTGTATTTAAACCATTGAGGGTTGGTTGAGTTTTTCAACATCCAGTGTGGATTAAGGTCGACCCAAGAGACCATTTGGTGACCCCCAGAATGCCTTTCTCAATAATGTCCCAATATCATATTCACCTATAGTTTTGGCAACCTTAAAAGAGTGTGACTAATAGGGTCATAAAAGACTATTCGGGCCCAAATAATCAATCCTTGGGGCCTCCCACATATTGCTTTGGTCCTGTTGAATATTATTACAAAATGAACAACTTGGTTTTTGGGACCGCTCGGGCGCCGATTTTCATGGATTATAACCTTTGGATTTGAGCCTCCTTAGGATTGGCTCGTAGGGAGTAGGGACTAAAGTCATCTCGACGGACACCATGGTGCCCCTTGGAGGCCTTTTGCAATGCCCTAATCATTTTCACCTATGGTTTCGGTATTGATGCTTTAAAAGTGAGTGACTAGTAAAATATCATCAAACGTTGTTGGAGCCCAGTGATCGCAGGGGCCTCCCACGTCTCCCACGAGGTCCAAGTTGAATACTATAATAAAATGAATGGGGCACTCGAATTTGTGGCTTACCTTTGGATTTGACCTTGCCATGGGTTGGTTATGTTTTTTAACATTGAGGTTTTTGGGGGCTAAAATTGACTCATGAGAACCCCACCCTCTCCCCAAATGCCTTTCACACTTTTATATCCTACTCCCTTCGTCCCGCAATTAGCTTTCAAAAACACCATATTTTTTGTCCCAAAATTAGCTTTCAAAACCCATAAAATCCCATAACTTTTCTATCATACCCCTCCACTAACTCACAAATACAATAAAAAAATACACTCTCTCCAATCACACTCTCTCTCTCCAATCACTCTCACTCTTTCTATTATTTTATTCTCTCACAATAATATCTCTCTATTACTTTAATCTCTTACATAGAATTCCCTTTTTATTTTTATTCCTTCTATTACTACAAGGGTAAATTTGTCTAAAAACACTCACCTAAAATCTTGTTCCCTCCTAGTTTTTGAAAGCTAATTCCGGGACAGAGGGAGTATTCACTTTACAGTTTTGGTATTGAAGTTTTGAAAGTGGTGAATATTAAAGGGTTATAAAAGGTTATTGGGCCCCAAATATCTGGGGCCTCCCACACCCCCCATGATATAATGATGTGGAGACATTTGCAACACTAAAATGCTGTTACTTGTTATAAGCCAGGAGAAAGTAGGTTGTGGTGGCATAAAATTCCAACCCTTTCTTTTTGGGGTGAGGCTGTGGGGTGGGGGTTTGAGAGAGGGTTGGATCTTGGATGCATATCTTGGATTCTTGATCTTATTTAATGTTTACGGCTAACTAGCTTGTTTTGCTATGACGGTGACATACTTTCAAAAAGGATCTGAAGTAGTTTATTTTCGGTAATTGAGTTCAGTAAATTTGCATGAGCTTGAGCTCAATGATTATTTGTTTGTTAACATTAATATGAGTCTCACTTTACAGGAACAGTACTGTTCTTTCTGACAAATGTTCTGTGGTCCTAATTACCTTGTAAACTATGTGTATTTCATTTTTTTAAGATATCAAATGACCTTGAACTTTGTGGACAATTTCTTGTCTAATTCAAGGTGTGGATGGTGCCTAACATATGGATGTCTTTTTATATGTCTTTGCTGATTACTCTCTCTCTCTCTCTCTCTCTCTCTCTCTCTCTATTAGTCTATTTACTAAATTATTCCCTTGTCTAAAATAAACTTCCACTTCCTTTTCGGGGTGTTCCACAATTTTCCGCTTTATTCTTTTTAGTAACTTTGAGTATTAAAAGGATCTAAGTGCTTCCATAGTGGGCCATCCCTTAGAAAGGTAAATACAATTCAATTAAAAAACATTCTCTTCCACCCAATTGAATCTCACCAAGGGCAATTGAATAAGTAATCCCAATTATGCCTTGTCTAAATAACTGTGCCTTTTTGAAGTGGGGAGTTTGTTTTGGGACGGAGGGATAAGAGTTTTGCCTCTTGCATGGTTGTATTGCAAACATTTGTCTTATTACTGGTTGTGGTTTTTTGCAGATTGTATTGGTTCTGCTTTTAATATCAAAGGAGCAATGCAATGCCCTAATTGCCGGAAGATTGAAAAAGGTCAATGGCTTTTTGCCACTGGTTGCCGTTCGTTTACGGATATTAATTTTGAGGACTGGCACGATGAGGATCTTTATGACCTAAGCTACTCTGAAATGGTAAACACGTGTTTTTGTTCATTTTGAGATTGTCTTGCAACTACACTAATGTGGCATGAAAATTTTCTTTGTTGGATTTTGCAAGTCTTTTAAGACGTTGCTTTATTCAATTCCAACTTGAATCAAGCTTGCATCATTTTTTCTCCTCAAGTTAGTTCATGAGTAGCAAATATTTTGTTTTTAATTTCCTATTCTCGCGTTCATTGCAAAAAAAAGTTTAGCTACGTAAGTCTTAGATACTTTGTTATTGATAATTTTTCAAGAACTATTTATGAACAGATTACTATAAGTTAGATATGTGAGTTGATTATCTATGCCCATGTGGTCAGGTTTCGGTTCCTTAATTAGCCTTTGGTAACCTCTTACTAATTACTTACTTCATCGGAACCATGAGCGGATGTGATGTTTGGGCCATGGGGAAGGTCCATGGGACATCAAGGGGTCTGTTGGGTCGGCTTTAGTCCCTAAGAACCTCATTTGTTGAAAACTCGACTTGCACTAGGAGGGTCTAATCCAAAGTCTAGGATCTATAAAAACAAAACATGTAAGATGTCCTTGGATGAATGACGGTCATTATTTTCCAACATTATTAGACGTGAACCCTAAGCGTTGGAGGCCCGTGGGGTTGGGTTGGGTATTGAGTGATTGAGTGTCTAATAGCCTTCGGTGACATTTTTACTAGCCAGCAATCACCCACCCTTGAGGCTTGTGGAAAAATGGGGAATATTGATATTAAAGCGTTGGGGAAGGCCTCCAAGGGGTATTTGGGGGTCTCTTAGGTTTGGCTTAGATTAGTCTCTAAGAACCATAATTTTGAGTAACTCAACAAGCCTCATGACAGTCCAATCCATTATAAGTTTATAACCTTAAATTCGGGGCATCCATGAATACCATGATGTCTTCGAGCAAAGGTACTTAGTTTCAAATGATATTGGATGACCCATGGGCGTGAGGGGCCCTTTGAGTCGGGTATTAGGTCCTAATAACCTTTGGTAATCTTTTGATAGTCACCCACTATTAAGGCTTGATACTCATGACTGTGTAAGGCGTTAATTGCTAAGTCATTTGAGAAGGCCTTCACTTCCGGGGCCCACATTGGGTTGGCCTTAGTCCCCGGAACCTCAATGTTCAAAAACTCTACCAGCACCCATTAGCTATGTTGTGTGGAGACGGGTACAAAAACGTGAATGGGTACTGGTACGTGGAAACGTTGATTACTCAAAATACAGAAAACAGGATGACAATAAAAAAAGAAGAAAAAAAACACAATTTACTAACAAATCTATCATATTTAAATATTAATTTCTAAAATTTAAATTCAATAAACTCCTGGTATAGATCTAATAAAGCAAAAAAACATCTTATTTACCTTAAATCCTTTTAAAGAAACTTGGGGCTGAGAAATAAAAAAAGATAGAAAAGTTTCCCTTTGACTGGTCTTCTCCCCACCTTTTTGACCTTTCAACAGTGACAACTGTCACTAGTTCAAAAAAGAAAGAAGGACCCATAAAGCAATTTCAATGCTCCAACACCAAAATGGCAACTTCAAGGTTGGCAAAGAAGGCCGACAATACGACTGCGAGCCTCGGCCATCCAATATAGAATGGAGCACCATAGCAGTCGTCTATGGAATAGAAGATGAGGTAATTAGGAACTTAGACTTCTTGTGAGGGTTTCGAATGAGATCCGGTCTGCTAAAAAAGGCAGAGAAACTCAAGTCGAGAACATCAAGCTGTTTCTAGTACGTCTCCTCTTTCACGCATGACGTTTCAGAATCTCGGAGATGTTTCTGAATTTTAGAGACGTTTTCTTCAGATCCTTAAAACGTTCTGGAAACGTATCAGTGGCGTCTCTGAGACATTTTTGGCACGGGAAATGCCAATGCTAGACGTACTTGTGCATTGGAGCCTGTAAGAGTCTAATCTAAAGGCTATAACACACGAAACTACACATTCGCACGTCTTAGGGCGGAGGTGTTCATTTTCGAACAATATAGGACTAGCACTCTAAGGGGCATGGTAGGCCCCCGGTGTTGGGCATTGAGCCCTTAATAGCCTTCCGCAATCATGTTGCTGGTCACCCACTATTAAGGCTTGAACATCGAAACCATAGTGAATATTGATCTTAGGGTGCTAAGGAAGGCCTCTGAGGGGGCATCTCGGGTCTCTTTGGTCGGCCTAGTACAAGAACCTTGGCATTGAGAATCTCAAATGGTTTATTATAGTTTAATCCAAAGGCTATAAACCATGCAAACAAGGCATGTCCTGGTACGAAGGTGCTTGTTGTCGAATAATATTGGACGAGGTCCCTTGGAGGGGATGGGAGTTCTCTAGAGTTGGATATTGGGTGACTTGGGTCCCCAATAGCATTTGATAACTCTTTAATAATCACTCATTTTTAAGGCTTCAAATTTGAAATCATGGTTGTATATGATTTTTAGTCATTGATGAAGCCTTGGTTTGCAGGAACCTCAATGTCCAAAAGCTCAACCGCCTTTTAGGAGTGTGTAATATAAAAGCTATAACCCATGAATGAAGGGCAACCTGGATATTCTGGGATGGAATTGGTTATTTTTGAACAATATTAGATAGGACCATGGAAGGCGTGAGAGGCCTCGGGGTTGGGTATTGGGTTTGCCTTGGTCTTAACTTTCATCTACTTCGAACTCATCCCAATAAAAAGAGGCATATGGGAAGTTCCAGGTTGAGGGTGAATAATTTCAAATGATATTGGATGGGGACCCATCGTGGCCATGGGATGTGAAAAGTCCCCAGGGTTGGTATGGTCTCCTCAATAGCCTTTGCCAACTTTTTAATAGGTACTCTTTAATAGCTCTGAATCCAAAATCATGGTTGTATTGATGCCTAGTCTTTAAGGAAGGTCTCTTGTGGGTGGGTACCTTTGGGCTTATTGGGTTGGCCTGAGTTCCTAGGAATCGTATATTATACCCACAAGAACGAGGCATCTCAAATGCCTCGAGGTGAAGGTGAATATTTTTTAAACATATTGGAAGAGGACCTACATGGGGGCCTGGGAGGCTCTTGTGGTCGAGTATTAAGTATCGGGTCCCCAATAGCCTCTGGTGTCTCTTTATTAGTCACTACTTTGAAGGCTCCGACATTTAAAACCCTGACTGAATATTGACGCTGGGGTGATGGGGAAGGCTTGTATGGGATTCTTGGGTCGGCTTTTGGAGCTTCTACTTCTACTCCTATTTTAACCTCTTAGAAGTCAAAAGTGGTGGAGGAGGTGGTGGAAGAGGGGATGGTGAAGAAGAAAAATGGGGGAAGAAGTAGAAGTTGGAGAAGCTTGGCCAAACGGGCACTTAGTCCTCAAGAAACTTGGTGCTGAAAATTGAACCAGCTCGAGGGGTCAATCCAAAGGCTGTATAAGTCACGAAAAATAGGCACCCCAGGATGTCAAATGACGGATTTTTTTTATTTTTTTTTTCCTTTTTTCCTACTATGCTAGATGAAAACCCTGGTGGGGGCGTGGGAGGCCCTCGGAGTTTGGTTTTAGGTCTCCAATAGCCTTTGGTAACCATTGAATGGTCATCCACTTCTAAGGCTCCCAAACCCAAATCATGGTATGATGTTAAGTCATTGGTGAAGGCCTCCAAGGGGCAGCGGTGGATATCTTGCGTCAGCTTTAGTCTCTTGGAACCTCCCGGTTCAAATACTCAACTAGCCCTTGGGAGGAGGTCTAATTCAAAGGCTATAACCCACGAAAACGTGGCATCTCAGGACGAAGGGATATTAGGGAGCCCAATAAGGCGTAGGATGGTAGGAGGCCTCCAAGGCACACCAAACACCGGTGGATTTATTGGGTCAACTTTTGTCCTTTGGAACCTTTGAGTTAAAAAACTCAACTAGCCCCCGAGAGGGTGTAATTCAAAGGCTATAACCCACGAAAATGGGGCATCTGGAACATCCCAGTCGAAGATGATTAATTTCAATTAATATCGGATGGGGCCTCAAGAGGGCGTAGAAGGCCCACGGGTTCAAGTATTGGGTCCCAAATAGCCTTTGGTGAGCTCTTGCTAGTCACGACTTTTTAAACTCAAACACCGAAGTCATGAGTAAATATTTATGCTAGGGCCTTTGGTGACCCCTTACTAGTCACCACTTTATTTGCCTCTGGTTCTCTATGGGAGGAAATCCGAGGGTCTCTTGGGTCTGCCTTTTTTTTTTTTGCCGGTGTACGGAAAAACATAAATTTAGCCTTTTGTGATATTTGCATGCTGCTGTTGGAAGCTTCCTTCAGTAGCTGTGCTGGTTGGAAGAATTATGGAGTTTTCTGTACATGTCCTTAAATTCAGTTTTTATGTTGATTTAATTTCACATTATCATTTATCAATGTCTTGTAAGATTGGGTGTATCTGTTTAACTCTTTATATGTGAGTATTAAGTTAAAACTATCATTGACTGTAGGGTGAATTATTCACTTCAGATTCTTGCTTCTTTTGCAGTCTTTTGGTGTCCAGTGGTGTCCAATCACCGCCTTTCCTCGACTTCCACCCTCCTTTGAGTAAGCCTGTTTTCATGAATTAGGGCTTACTATATACTTGGATGATTTCTGCATCTGCAAGTTGAGATTTTTTAATGTGTTATTCAATTCATTTGATATGTTTCCTTGTGATCCCACTCTGTTTAGTACCTTGCTTGCGATGATATTTCATCTGCCATATATCAGACTTGTAGTTCAGTATAGAATACTTGCAACAGCACTATGTGAGTATCGCTGCAGTTGTGTTAATGAATACTTGCATGATAAAATATATGTAGTGTTCATTTGATCTAATGCTCCATTAGGGGTTGCCAGGGCAGTCTTGCTGCAAAATTACTTAGATACCAACAAAATCCTAGCTGCTTTTCCAGTTAGGGTTCAGGAATGAGTAGAATAGCTTGGTGCTGCACTCGTCATTCATGTTCAAGGCCTGCGCAGGAGGTTCCCATGGCAAGCTTTAGCTTAATCAATCTAACTTTAATTAAAGGAAGCGAGTACATGCTTTTAGGTATTTGACTTATAAGCTCAAGGTTATGCATGAGCTACTTGGTTTTGGTAAAGCCAACTCGGTCTCTAAAACTTTTGTTAAGAATCTACTCAACTATTTCATTAATATATGGTAAAAAAGGCACCTATATCTTTCTGTAAATAGTTTTGGATCAGATCTCATCTCAACTACATGTTGATTGTCCATAAAAAGAAAATGTACAGCTGCTTTCCAGAATTATCAGTCACTCTTCTATTTTGAAATGCCCAGAAAAGAGTCACCTTCTTAAAGTAGTAGTGTTTTATGGTTGTAATCTGTAAAGCCCAATTATCCCTCCAGCTTGTAGTTACAGAACTTGTAATGTTAAGTGATTATTATCATAATGATGTTTTGGTCAAAATAGAACAAGGTTTTAATTTAATGTGGTTGTCATCCCCTGATGACTGATTGTTGATGGAGGGAATTTTAAAATTAATCTGGTACCTAGGTAGTTTGGTTATATGATTTGCTGTAGGTAGTTTGGTTATTGATGTCCTTTTGGCCTGAGGATGCTGTATGATGTTCTACTTGAATGTTCATGATTGTTCAGGATCTCTGGGCTTTTTGGTTAGCGCTCCTTTTAGTTAAAGTATGGTGTATCGGCATAGGTACTGTTTGAGGGAGATTATTGGGTGAGAGACTGAAGGCTAGTAGTTGTTGTCGTTGTAGGGTGATTTAAAGTTTTATGTCCTTGTAATCAAGCCTCATGACTAACGGCCTTTACTTGGTTTCAATCATCACTGAACTATGCAGTCTGTCCTGACAAGTACTCTCTACTTTTGCAGGGAGGGAGAGTTCCAATCTAATGCCTGTAAGTGTCATTTTGTTGCTCATTTGGTGACAAATATCTGATTTAGAATGGTGTATGCTTAATTATGGTAATCGGATTTCATAAACTACTGCAGATCATGATCTTTTGGGCCAACATCCTGTTTTTGCTGAACATACTGCTGTGTCATCTTCTACCCATCCATGCCCTTATGTTGCATATTATGGACCAGTTCATTCCTCATCCTCGAATTCTGTTGGAAGTGTGTCAGATGCCTCTAATTTTAGCAGTCACTGGGGTGGCCCATCCGCATCAAGTGAAATACCAACTTCTTATACTTTTGCTGCATTGGATCCCCACTATCATAGTTGGGAGCATCATTCCCTGCCTTTCTCAGCGACTGGCAGCAGATTAGGTGGTTCCGATCAACCTTCGGTTCCATCTGTGACTCAAAGATCATCTCGAGTCAATTCTGATTTGCCAAGATCAGGATCTTTTCTTCCTCCATTTCTTGTAAGTCACAGGTATGTATTGACCAGCCACACTAGTACTACTTGGTTATTCTTCTTTGCGCCTTTGAGAAACAATTTTCTTCATGTTTTCTTTGTCTGTTTTTGGGTCCTTTGGTCTGGTGGAAATGAGTATAACTTAAATACTTAGCATGATAAGTCAGTGTGCTTACTTACCTGTTGGTTTGAGTGAAAATTGGATTTGTCAGCTCAAATATAACTGTGTAAGAGAAGGCTTGTTGACAGGTAGTTTTTGGTTAATTTTTGTTGAATCAGTGGTTCATTTAAACATGTTATGAATTCTGTTCTGTTACTTGCACCTTAAATAATACAAGACACCTTTTTTTTCCTTTTATTTTTATCTGTTTACAAGTTATTTCTTCGAATAATTTACAATACTGTTTTCGCAGTTCTGGCGCCAGGGTTGGAGGTTCAGTCAGCTCACCGATGATTCCACCTTATCCAGGGAGTGCTGCTCGAGCTCGTGATCGTGTGCAGGCCCTCCAGGCATACTTTCAACCACCTAGCAGTTCCCCGCCAATGCGTACACCCATCATGTCCGGCACAAGAAGATCCAGTAGTCACCGACCCCTGTCCCAAGTTGGATCATTGCCTTCATCATCTGATCAATCAGGCGGCTTTTATGTCTTTCCATCAGGAACATCTGGTCGGAATTTTCCTGAAGCAGAAAATCCAATGAACAACAGATTTCATACATGGGAAAGAGACCATCTGGCTAATTTCCCATTAACCCCGGTTGAGAGAGAATCAAGTTGGGGTGGATTCCACCAAGCGGCTGGTGGATCTAGCAGTTTCCGACAACGACATGGATCTGAGCGGACACCACAAAATCGGTCATGAAGACCATCCTGTTTATCCTTTTTTTTTTTTTTTGGTGAAGCAAAAACAAAACTGCCAATATTATGACTGCTGGAACCAAAAGAAATATGTAATGTGTGAAATGATGCAGAATGGTTTTACCTGGGGTTCCACTAGGACCAGCGGAACTCCAATGTGCACTTGAGTGGGTCCTGGAGATGACCCTTTTGGCAATGGCTTCTAAGAGCCAACTTGCCATGAGGGTGATGAAAGAAGAAAATAAGAAATGTACGATCATGAATGGCATTTGGCTCATGTGAATGGAGTTACGCCATTCCCATGCCGCGGATCGTGATCTGTGAAAATGTCTCGCTGAAACTGAGTGCCCAAAAGAGTTTGGGATGCTACAGGGGATTGAACTGTTTATGTCATATAACTTGTCCCCTTATATTTGTGTTATCTTGTATGAAAAACATTACAAGTTTTTAACAATTTCCGTCTCATATCATGGTGTCTGCCCTTTAGTCTTTCAACTGCTGCTATGCCTTTATACCAAACCTTGAAACTTGGAAAACCTGTTGAGAATCGTAGAAGTGGACAACTTGAAACGAGGAGCCTGCCTGAAAAAATAGGCGAGACAGATTCGAAGACTAGATGTAACTCGAGACATATTTGTCTATTTGAGGTATATACATATTTTCAAAAAAGTGTCATATATTTTCAGCGATATTGCATGATCAGCCCCATAAGAGTGTAGGAGGGGCTCATTGTCGGAATCCGGGTCTTTAAGAGTCTTCAAAGGACACGGATTGGTCACCCGAAACAAGGCTCCAATCGAGGAAAACGTGAGTGCAATGGATCTAGCACGGAGCCATAAGGGGGCGTCTTAGGTACCCCCGAGTGACCACGCAAGTCGGTGGGGCAAAACTAGACTAGCGCGCGGGAGGGCCCAAAAGCGTGGGCTATAAGTGGGCAAAACTGGTCCTAGAGCCCTAAAAATTGAAGTGTCATATTTTTCCACAATATTGCAAAGGCAGCCCCACAGGGTCGTGGGAGGAATCCATGGCAAAAAATGGGTTCCTAAGAGACCTCGGGGCTCTCGCAATGATCAATCGAAACAATGGTTCCAACTCCGAAAACGTGGGTGCAATGGTACTTAGACCTCTCGAAATGGCGAACCGAGCCACCAAGGGGCCTATTGAGTCCCCCTCATTTACCACAAAAGCTGGTGGGCTAAACTAAACCAGTGTCCGGGAGGCCCCAAAAGCGTGGGTTATAAGTGGGCAAAATGGGGTCTCGGAGCCTAAAAATTTGAACCCTCATATTTTTGCACGATATTGCACAGGCACCCTCGTAGGGACGTGAGAGGAGCACATAGCCGGAAAACGGATCCTTAAGAGCCCTTGGAGGCCCTGTAACGGCCACCCGAATTTAGGGCTCTCTCTTGAGAAAACGTGGGTGAGAGGTGTGCTACGCTTCTCAGAACGATGAATCGAGCCATGGCGGGTCCCAAGGCCCCCCGATAGAACACACAAGCCGGTAGCACGAAAGTAGACCGGCGCCTAGGAGGTCAAAAAGTGTGGGCTATACATGGCCAAAATTGGTCCTAGAGCCCTAAAAATTGAAGTGTCATATTTTTCTACGTTATTACACGTGCATATCTATAGGGGTGTGGGTAGATCCCATAGATCGAAGTCGAGTCCCTAATAGCTCTACAAGTTCCCGGAATGATCACCCGGACGAAGGCCCCGATTGGAGAAAACACGAGTGTAAGGGCACTTAGGCATCTCCGGACGGTGCACCGAACCATGAGGGGGCCTCTTGGGTCCCCTCAAGTGACCACGCAAGCCGGTGGGGCCACACTAAACTGGCGTATGGGAAGCCAAAAAACATGGCCTATAAAGTGGGCAAAACTGGTCTCGTAGCCCCAAAAATTGAAGTGTCATATTTTTCCACGATATTGGACGGGCATCTTTATAGGGGCGTGTGATGATCACATGGTTGGAATACGGGTCCCTAAGAGCTCTACAAGTGCTGTGCCCGGAATGGTCACTCGAGCGAAGGCCCTGATTAAAGAAAACACGAGCGCAATGGAACTTAGGCCTCTCGTATCGGCGCACCGAGCCATAAAGGGGCCTCTTGGCTCCCATCGAGTGACCACGCAAGCCGATGCGAAAGTAGACTGGCACCTTGGAGGCCAAAAAGTGTGGGTTATAAGTGGGAAAACTGGTCCCGAAACCCCAAAAATTGAAGTGTCATTTTTTCAGCCTGAGTGTAGGAGGGGCACATGGCCGGAATCCGGGTCTTTAAGAGCCCTCAAAGGGCACGGATTGGTCACCAGAAACAAGGCCCGAATCAAGGAAAACGTGAGTTTAATGGTATTTAGGCCTCTCAAACGGCGCACGAAGCCACAAGGGGGCGTTTTATGTACCCCCGAGTGACCACGTAAGTCGGTAGGGAAAAACTAGACCAGCGCCCGGGAGGGCCCAAAAGCGTGGGGTAGTAGTAGGCAAAACTGGTCCTGAAGCCCCAAAAATAGAAGTGTCATATTTTCCCACGATATTGCACAGGCAGCCCCATAGGGTCGTGGGAGGAATCCATGGCAAAAAAGGGGTCCCTAAGAGACCTCGTGGCTCTTGCAATGGCCAATCGAAACAATGGTTCCAACTTCGAAAACGTGGGCGCAATGGTACTTAGAACTCTCAAAACGGCGAACCGAGCCACCAATGGGCCTATTGGGTCCCCCCTCATTTACCACAAAAGCTGGTGGGCAAACCTAAACCGGCACTCGGGAGGCCCCAAAAGCGTGGGTTATAAGTGGGCAAAATGGGGTCTCGGAGCCCAAAAATTTGAACCCTCATATTTTTGCACGATATAGCATGGCACCCTCGTAGGGATGGGAGAGGAGTCCATGGCCGGAAAACAGATCCTTAAGAGCCCTTGGAGGCCTTTTAACGGCCACCCGAATTGAGGGCTTTATCTTGCGAAAACGTGGGTGAGGGGCATGCTAGGCCTCTCAGAACAATGAATCGAGCCACAGCGGGCGCCAAGGCCCCCCCAGGTAGAACAAGCAAGCCGATAGGGCGAAAGTGGACCGGCGCCCGGGAGACCAAAAAGCATGGGGTATGCGTGGGCAAAACTGGTCCTAAAGCCCCAGAAATTGAAATGTCATATTTTTCTAAAATATTGCAAGAGAATCTCTATACGGGAGTGTGTAGATCCCATGGACCAAATTCGAATCCTTAAGAGCTCTACAAGTGCCTGGAATGGTCACCCGAACGAAGGCCCTAATCGATAAAACACGAGTGTAAGGGCACTTAGGCCTCTCGAAACCGCGCACCAAGCCATGAGGAGGCCTATTGGGTCCCCCTAAGTGACCACGCAAGCCGGTGGGGCGAAAGTAAACTGGCACCTGGGAGGCCGAAAAGCGTGGGTTATAAGTAGGCAATACTGGTCCCGGAGCCCCAAAAATTGTAATGTCATATTTTTCCACGATATTGCACAGGCATCACTATAAGGGCGTGGGAGGATCTCATAGCTGAAATTCAGATCCCTAAGAGCTATACAAGTGCCCGAAATGGTCACCTGAACGAAGGCCCCGATCGGAGAATACACGAGTGCAAGGGCACTTAGGCCTCTCGTTATGGCGCACCGAGCCACGAGGTGGCCTCTTGGGTCCACTTAAGTGACCACGCAACCTGGTGGAGCGAAAGTAGACCGGCGCCCGGGAGGCCAAAAAGCATGGGGTATAAGTGGGCAAAACTGGTCCTGCAACCCCAAAAATTGAAGTGTCATATTTTTCCACGATATTGCACCGGCGTCTCTACAGGCGCGTGGGAGAATACCATGCCCGAAATTCAGGTCTCTAATAACTCTACAAGTGCCCGGAATGGTCAACCGAACTAAGGCTCCGATAGGAGAAAACACGAGTGAAAGGGCACTTAGGCCTCTCGTAACGGCGCACTGAGCCATGAGAAGGCCTCTTGGGTCCCCATGAATGACCACACAAGCAGGTGGGGCAAAAGTAGACAGGCGCTCGGGAGGCCGAAAATCGTGAGCTATAAGTGGGGAAAACTGGTCCCGAAACCCCAAAAATTGAAGTGTCATATTTTTTCTACGATATTGCACGGGTATCACTATAAGGGCGTGCGAGATCACATGGCTAGAATTTGGGTGCTTAAAATCTCTACAACTGCCCGGAATGGTCACTTGAATGAAGGCCCCGATCGGAGCAAATATGAGTGCAAGTTTACTTAGGCCTCTTGTAATAGCGCACCAAGCCACGAGGGGGCCTCTTGGGGCCCCCTGAGTGACCATGCAAGCCGGTGGGGTGAAAGTAGACTGGCGCCCGGGAGGTCAAAAAGCGTGGGTTAATATTAAGTGGGAAAACTGGTCTAGGAGCCCCTAAAAATTGAAGTGTCATATTTTTCAGCGATATTGCACCGACATCTCTATAGGAGCGTGGGAGAATCCCATGGCCGCAATACGGGTCCCTAAGAGCTTTACAAGTGCCCGGAATGGTCACCCGAACTAAGGCCCCGATAGGAGAAAACACGAGTGTAAGGGCACTTAGGCCTCTCGTAACGGCGCACTGAGCCATGAGGGGGCCTCTTGGGTCCCCTTGAATGACCACCCAAGTCGGTGGGGCAAAAGTAGACAGGCGCTTTGAAGGTCGACAATCGTGGGTTATAAGTGGGCAAAACTGGTCCCGAAACCCCAAAAATGGAAGTGTCATATTTATCTACGATATTGCACGGGTATCTCTGTAGGGGCGTGGGAGAATCACATGGCCATAATCTGGGTCCTTAAAATCTCTACAAGTGCCCGGAATGGTCACCCGAATGAAG
>BSSO01000701.1:0-29779 GCA_030267885.1 Mesembryanthemum crystallinum
CTAAAAATTATAAAAAGTACATATTATGAAAATACTTTTCGATACGAATCTAACCAATATTTTTTTATATTGTGAATCAAAGTAAATTTTTTACAATTTAATAGTCAAACTTGGACACGAATATCTAAAACGTCATATAAAAAAAAACGGAAGGAGTATAAAACACCGTAGGCAATCTGATCTAATTTTTTGAGTGTGACGCATGTGTTTACGAAGTAACTAAGAAAATTCCTCATAATTCATGTCCATGTTATAGATGCTTTTTTGAATGATAGTAAGATAATTGGAGAAAACAAAGAAAAGGGGTTGTCACAATCTGCCTAATCTTTTACTTGAGTTAGGTTTGCTGGTTTGAGTCACATATATATTTTAGACCAAGATGTGATACCAATCATAGTAGTAGGAGTATATACTTTGGAATATTTTCCTTTTGTTGCTGCCCTAGCTTTTTTTTCTCCTCCATTTTGGATATTATTATTATTATTATTATATAATTATAATTATGTGTATCTCACTAAAACCAGCCAAAGGAAGTGGCCCCAAATCCCTACAACTTCCAACACTAATGAGTCTATTCTAAGGAAAAGTCCAGTGCCCCAAATACCAGCAGTTGATGTTACCATGGTTTTAGGCACATTTAATGACAATTACTAATGTTTAATTAGGTAAATATTACGATTCAAGGTGATAAGCTGATAACTTGGCTAAGTTTTTGGCTCTACCAGGGGAATGACTTATCCCTTGGGAAATTGAGAATCTTATTAAAAATACTCATCAGGACCTCTTTTGTTTTTAAAAAGTGAAAGTTTTGTATTATTTTAGAGAAGTAAATACAGTAGCAGATCTTATGGCTAATGTTGGGCATAGTGATCAAGATTAGTTAAAAACCGTATATTGTTTTGCCTTTTCAAAAAAAAAAAAAAAAGAGAAAGTAAATTTTAATCAATAAATTAATTTATTGATTAAAATTTACTTTCTCACCCCGACGATGCAATTTATAAATACGATTAAAAAGTAGGAAGGAAAAATTTGAGGACATTCATCAACACTAAATATTTTAATCTTTTTTGTTTTGATATATAAGTATTGTTAGACCTTGTTCTCTAGAGCTTATTTTTGTTGATTTCAGCAAAAATCAACAAAAAACAGTAAAATCAACAAAAAGCAGCAAAAATAACAAAAATCAGCAAAAATCAACGAAAATCAATCAGTAAAATCAACAAAAATCAACAAAAATCATTAAAATCAACAAAAATCAACGAAAATCAACAATAAATATCAACAAAAATAAGTTGTAGAGTTAAAAGCCTTAATTATATAGCTTCCCTTTCTTCAATATAACATTTAAGAGGTCCCTTCTTGTGTTTTAATCAATATGGAAATTTCACTTGCATAAGAGGAAAGTTTGTGGAAGTACATAATACTTTTCCCGTCTCTCATTTAGCTTGCATAAAACTCAATGGCACAAATATTAAGTAGAGGTGAATTAGTCTATTTTGCCCTTTAGGAGAACTCGTATGATTAATAGATATTAAAGTGATTGGAGAGAGAAATTTATGATTTTTTTATTATATTGGTGAGTTATTCGGGGTATTATGGGAAAGCGTTGGTGACTTTTGGGTTTTCAAAGTTAAATAAGGGACAAAATTTTAGTAGTTTTTGTAAGCTAAATAAGGGACAGAGTGAGTAGATACTTGAAGAAAATTATAGGTAATAATATATATATTTTTTTTCAAAGTTACTCATCATTATAAGTTATTGTCTGGGTTTCTCAACCCTTCCTAGAAGATGAGATGAACTTTATATAATGATGCTATTTAAGACTGACCTTTGTAGAAGTAGTTTCCGACTTCGCTCGTTGGTGGTTGATTTTACTACTTATCCTCTTGTACTCTATTATATATATAACGAAATATCAAAAGAAAAAAGAAGTAAAATAAGATAAAAAAATAAATAATTAAATTGTCTGGGAAACAAAATACTCGAGGAAATTCTAAGCTTCTAGTTTAAGTAGTTATCTAATATTTTTTTTTTACTGTAAATGAGATAAAAAATGTCGATACATACAAAAGTTTCAAAAGTTTCAAAAATGTTGAATCACTCACATCAATCAACTATATTGGTGGTAGATAGGCTATGTTTTGGCAAAATTAGTTGTAGCTGTTACTTCAAATTTTGTTTGTTAGTTGAGAGGAAAAAAAAAAAAAAACAAGGCTATGTTTGGCAAAAATCAGCTACCTTATCAGCTCCAACTAACATATCAGCTATCAGCTAGGCTTTTATTCTCTCAGCAACCAAACAGTTTATCTAACTATTTTCATCTTTTAACTCTCAATTTGAACTTTTTCAGCTAATTTTGAAAAACTATTCCAACAAACTCTTCACATAAACTAGCTTTTGAGTTAGTTTGTTACTACTTTACAGCGATTTTGAACTAGTTTTTTTGAGCAACTACTATCTTATCAGACACTATATCATTTAGTTTTGCCAAATATAGCCGAAATTTCAAGCTATTGCTTTTAATGCTTTTTAAGGAGGAAGAAAAAGGAAGATATGTTTGGTATAACGCGGGTTGTACCGAAAAATTACGTGTGGGCGTGAGTGTGTAAAATTGTGAGTATGTGGGGAGGGATGAGGGATGAGGGATGAGCGTTGAGCGGGACCAATCCAAAGCTCGCCATGTGGCTTCTTAAGGAAGTTGGAAAAAAAGCCTTTCTAACTTTTACCAACTTTTTTTATTTTTTTTCACCTCCAATGATGAGTGCCATCCTTACCCCACCATTTCTTCGTCCTTATGTTTTCATTTTCATCTTCCCATCCAAATAAACATTTTTTTTTCTTTTTTGGGTATATGAAAGTATGTGTTTGAATTGAAACTTTATTGAGAAAGAGCACCCCTTAGATTAGTGTCATTTGACTAGGTTAATCATATGCTTTTTGCTAGTTAAATTCTTACCTATATAAACAAGTAAAGTGAAATGATATTACGGCACGTTGGGTGTGTTCAATTCATTTGAAAGTAGCTGAACTGAATTGGATTGAAGTAGACTACCTGAACTAAATAGAACAACCTGAATTCAACTAAATGAATAGTAATATGTGAAATAAAAAGTGTATTGCCTGAATTAAACGACCTGAAATGGGTTTCGGTAAGGTGAAATGAACATACCCTTACTCAATCTGTATTCAGTTTAATTTAGTTTAGTTCAGTTGTCCAACTTACTTTTTCTCTCTTTTAACTCAATCAACACATATTGCTTTAGCTAGTATTGACACACTCATTGCAATATAAATGGGTATAAAGGAGTATAGAGAGAACGAGAAAAATTAGTTTTCATCAACTTAGAGATACCAACAGATGATTCAATTACACATATAAAAGGGAGGAGATTTCTTGTGGATCGTGATTAATAAAATTGATGATGCATGTTACAAATATCAATATTACTAACACAAGTGATGAGGCCGGCCGGCGTGGACGATAAGGTTAGAGATGACCAATTCCTCAACTTTACTTAATTTTAATAAGCCAAAGTGATAATGTTTGCTTATTTAACTTAAGTAATCTTGGTAGAGGTGATTTTAGTGCTTATACACTTTTGTTCATAATCGTTAGTTAGATCGGTGAATCCCCCAATGAAAGATGCACAAGTACGCATAACAAGACATATTTATAGAAATACATCAATTCAAAAATATAAAAATACGTCATCAGTAACAATTAGAGGTCGGATCATCTTTTTTTCGATAATTAATAAAGTTCATTTTATTAAAAATGCTTAAGAGCAAAGCTCAGATACACCCATTCATTATAAATTATCGTACATCTATCGATCAAAATAAAACGCCTATGAAATCGAGGCTTAATATATATCCAATAACCAATATCCCACCTTTTTTGTATTGCTTCATTTAATTCGCCTTTCGTTCCCCATATTTTAATAATTCTCGTCCTCTTACTCCTTTGTGAAACTACTCCTATACCACTTTGTACCCTAATATCTCAATAACCGATGCCATCGCCAAAAAATATCATTTACTTCTTAAGATCTCCACCAATACCCATTCTAATAACACCACTAACCACCAAGGCACCAAAACCACTCCTCCATTATTAACATATATACCTCCGTATAAAGAGCAATGTCTTCTTACTTCCCCTTTCCGCCCTATGCTTTTGCTCCTACTCTGCTTCATGAAAAAGTTGACAATTGCCTCGTCATCTTGTGCCACCAAACCAATAGCTTTCCCAATATCCCAAGTTATTCTAGCCTCCAAATTTTTGTCTTCCTCCTCATCGTCACTGCTACTCTCCTCTTGCATAGCATTTGCTTGGCTCAGATGGAATTCTTTTGCCGTGACGATTTGCTTTATTTTTCCTCTCTTGTTTTTTCCTTTTTTTCGCCCTTTTTTTTTCCTTCCCACACATTAGAGGTCAGATCATCGGAACATTATGTTGTTGTGCATCAAGATAACATTCATCCTTTGCCGAAAAAAAAAAAAAGATAACATTGATTGTTTTACACTATTACAGAATGTCTCTTTTGCGATGGTATTTCCAATCGCAAAAGATCAATTACGACTACAATTTCATCGTTATCCTGTCCTAAAAGTGTGGCGTCATAGTTGTACTTTACGATGGTTTTTCACATGTTTTCCGTCGCGAAAGATCAATTACGACTGTATTTCCCATCGCAAATTAAAGACTAATTACGACGGGTTTTAACTAACGTCGCGATTTTGTTGTCGTAAATAGTTTAAATTCTATTAGTGTTATGTACATTGGTGTAATGTCCAAATTATAGTAAAATATTACTCCATATGAACTTTGTCTATGTATTGGATGATTAATTGATTAAAACTGGAAACCATGTGCAACTTTTGATATAAATAAGGTGTGTTCATTGCACCTTACTGAATCCCATTTCTCAGTTCAGTTCAGTTTAAGTTGTTCAATTTAGTCCATTCACTTTTTCCCTCACAGATTACTATTCATTCACTCCAATTCAGTTCAGTTAAGATACTCTCAGGTGAACAGAAGACACTCTAAATCACCAATCTAGCTAAAAGTAATAAGATTCATATCGATATCAATCAACACAAGATTGTTTGAGCCTACAACAAAATAATGTAGTAACATTGAAGAATTTGTTTTTGGGTGGCACAACTGAATGGATGGAACCCCTAATAATCGGAAAACATCGTGTGAGCTAATAGCAAAATACGACTTAAAGTGAGTTGTTGATTATATATGTTAGTTTAGAGTCCAAATTAACCAATAAATCAAAATCATACTACTATTTTATAAAATCCAGAATATAAGCATATGTGATTAAGGTTATGTTAGTTTCTATTAAACAGGGTTAACTGAATTCGATGAGAATTGAATAAAATAATGATATATGAGAGACAATAATATAAGTAATATATTGAACATAACCGAGTTAAAATAAGGCTAAACTAAATTGATTACAAAATGATAACTGTAAAATAAACATAACTTAAATTGGAATTTGAAATGAAGCTCAAAACGAAAGGTATGGAACTACTACACTATTGAGTACTAGTATAGATCCTGCAGCTAATACTCGAGAGAGAATGCGAGTAGTGACTTTGGCAATGCAAGTACCCCTCATCATCATTGGTAGATTTGGTACTATTTTTGTTATTGTAAGCACATCAAACTACGAAAACCCCCATATATATAATATAATATATAGTAATAAAAAAGGGACTACATACTACCAAAGTTCTCCAACCCAAGTCCACCAACTTTCTCACTCTATGATTATTACTACTAGTACTAGCTACTCTATTATCAACCTGCCATTGTTTCAAACATGTCATCTTCACTTCACCTTTTAACACTAATACAATTACACAATGCAACCCCCTCCTTTCATTAGTTTTTCCTTTTATTTTATCGAACCTCCTTCCATTGTTCCATATATATGAAATTATGAATCACTAAGGAAACTTTTGTGTTAGAATTTTCTAATTCAAATAAGATACTAATTAAGAGAGCAAATTGCATGATCAATTAACCTCTTTAGTCGCTATTTTTGTCTTACACCTTTTTGTTTTTTGTATTGTAAAACTCGATCAATCATATTCTTTATAAAGATACATTAAATGTTGGTCTCGAGTGGATGACCACCTAATGCTCCACACTCCTTAATCATATTGATAAGAAAAGTAGTGAGTATGATTTTTGTCTTCCACACCAGGAATTCATTCGGAACGTGTCCATTTCCTAAAAAGAATTGGGAGGCTATAATTTTCTTAATAAAGGACTTGAATGAGCACAATAACCAAACGCGTTGCTACTAGCTAGGACTTACTCAAAAAATAAATAATAATAATAAAAAAAAAAAAAAAAAATTGATAGTGAAAGCAGCTAATTTCCAGCAGGCATAAAACGAAAAGGCCCAATAAAGAGAGAAGTGGATGAGTTAGAGTGAATCGAGGGGCCCACTCTTTTTTATGGTTGGTTGAGGTTAGTTGTTGTAGGAGTACGTCGTAACTGTGGGCCATCCATCATAGCACGCTTTGGTATAGCCAGCAAATAATTTTGTTCATAGCAGCCCAATTTTGAGCACTACCATTTGGGCCACCCTTAATTCTATTCACATCACTTGGATTGAATTTTGCTTATATGGGCTTTTGTATCTCGTCATTGTTCCCCCCACCTTTTTTTTTTGGGGACTAATTGTCATTGTCGTTCAGGAACTTCCTTTCTTTTTGAGCATGGCTAAAGGGTATTTTGAATAATTCAAATTATTAACCGAAGTAATTACAATTTTATTATTTATGTGTAAGAATCTAAACTATCGTATCATTGTATGCGCCAGCCTCGATGATATTAACCTTACCATTCAGAGTCCATTCTCTTTACCCTGCTTTTTCTTAAATTCAATGCAATTCAACTTCAATTAAATTACGTTCAATTCATGCAGGAACTTACCATTTATAGATTTTTTTTTTTTAAATTTCACAATGATACATATTCTTTTGAAAGATCTCGACAAATACTTTCAAATGAGCCCAACATTGAATATGTTTTGATGAGTTGTGAAAGACTAATCCTCAGATAGAAAAATTCACTTCAGAACAGACCCTTAACTAAGGTCCTGTTTGGCAAATGTGTTGTTGTTGGTTGTTGGCTGATAGCCAGCTAGTAATAATGGTTGTTAATAAAAGATGTTTGGTAAAATTAAATGATCATTATTAGCTAGTACCTTGAAAATATATTGAAATAAGGCTGTGGCGAAAATTAGCTACCTTTTTAGCTCCAGTTACCTTTTCAAATATCAGCTAGTTTTTCATTCTCTCAGCAACCAAACAGTTTATCTAATTATTTTCATCTTTTAACTTTCAACTTGAACTTTTTCAATTAGTTTTGAGAAGTTATTCCAACAAACTTTTCAGATAAACTAACTTTTCAACTAATTTGTTACTGCTTTGCAACAATTTTGAACTATTTTTTTGAGCAACTATTATCTTATTAGGCACCTTATAAGCTAGTTTTGCCAAACATAGCCCAAAACTCACAAGCCAACTCCAAAAGCTACTCATAGTGGCTTTTTAAAAGTTGGCTTGTGGGATGTCAAAAGCCAAACCCAACCAATCATTTACCAAACAATTTCTTTGGCTGATGGACTAGTTAAACAAGCTAAAATTGCCAAAAGCCACTTGACAAACACCTCTAAGTAATACTTGAACTAGAGGACTTTGACTGAACCAAATAGTAGCAATATGTGAGGAAAAAAAAAAAAGTAAATAGCCTCAAATATATGACTTGAACTAAATTGAATAACTTGAACTGAACTGAACGACGGTTTTTTAGGCAACATGGAGTAGAGATTAATGGCAAAGAATGTAATTGAGCTGTGTAATCGTAACCATTATCGTAAACGGAGTATATAGTTGTATAAATTATTATTAGCTCTACCCCGTACAACCAAGGAAGGTCGGTAGAGAGTGTCTCTCTGCTGCTCTCTCTTCCCTATCTATCTTTCCCTCTTTCTCTCTCATCTCAATTTCCTCGACATTTCTCTTCTCTTTTGCACCTCCAACAAATAAATACTCCCCCCAACCCCTTTTCTTAGGGTTTGCCTTACCCCTCTAACTGAAGATTTTTCATCACAAAGCAGGTGACTTTGGGTTGAAATTCTTATCCCCTAATCAACAAATCACCTGAAAAAACAGTGGGAGTTTGTTTTTGAGCGGTTAAATTGAAAGGGGTATTATCTATCATCTGAAAGATCATCATCATCATCAACAAGAAGAGGAAGATCAGATGGATGGGGGTGATCCATGGAGTTTCAGGCTCTCTTCTTCATCATCTTCTTCTAGGCGCTACCAATTGCGATCCGGTTAGCTAGCTCCCTGATTCTTTGATTGGGCTTTTCTTTGTTTTTTTGTGGGTTGTTGATGGCATTCCGTTGGTTTTGGGGGAAACCCATTTGTGAAAAAGGTCTTAGATGAGGTGAAATTTGTTAAAATCAGGAACCCAGTTGGTAAAAATCTTATTTTGGCAATTGTTGAGGGATAATTTCTCAAGATTTTTGAGGAAGACAGAAAGAAGAATTTCTAGGTATTTTTTAGTTTGATTAGTTGTGGATTAATTGAATTGAAATTTGGTTGATTTTGGCTTTGAACAGAGGCTTTTCTGGGTGGAGATGATTTAGATGTCGAGGAAGAGTACAAGCAAGAGTTTTCATGCCCTTTTTGTGCAGAGGAGTTTGATATTGTGGGGCTATTTTGCCATATTGATGAAGAGCATCAAGTGGAAGCCAAACATGGGGTAAATACTCTCTTCTCATCTCTATATACAAAGTCTGATGTTTGTTTGAAGTTCTATGTGTACATTTATCTACTACTATTATGTTCTGATTGCCCACCTTTGGTCTTTGTTGCTCACATTGGCTTAGCTTGTAATACATATAGTAAAAGTCTATTGTAATAATCGGGCCTTGCATATGATATTTACATTTTGATGTAAAATTGCTTTACTTTGGCAGTTACTACAAGTAGTGTTTTCTGCGTAGTTTGCTCCGGGGTTCATCAACTTTAGTACTTTGCTTTTAGCCTTAGTTGAAGCAAGTATGGTTTTGTTGGTATTGTGGATATCTTGCGGAATATGACGCATGTCAACAACTCATCCGCTTTACGGATGAGTTGTTATTTGGTTGGTAAATGCATGACAATGAGATTGGAAGGATGCAAACCCTTAGCCCTCTTTCCAACCCATCTCCACCTTTTTTTTTTTGTTTTCTTTCTGTTATCTGTCTGTGTTCTGTTCCTCTTGTTTTCTTCCCTCTTTTTCATTTCTATTTGTTTATAGTATATTTTTTGGCTGGTGGGGATATGTTGGATGTGATAATTGCCTCTCAATCACCAGCTCATCCTCTATAATTGTAACTACCTTGGGGGGGCGGTGGGTGTCACTGTATGAAACTATTAACTTGTGTCGAAGATATGTAACTAGTACTGATGTAAGTTGCCATTGAATTTATGTGCCGCAATGTACTTGTTGCAGGTTTGCCCTGTTTGTGCGAAGAGGGTGGGAATGGATATGGTCAGTCATATCACGATGCAGCATGGGAATATTTTGAAGATATCCTTTTTCAGATAGCTTCTATAGTTGATTTACAGATTGGAAATTGTGGTCGTTTTCATGTTTTAAGAACATTGTGTGAAATGCGTTAAGAGTTATCTTCTCACTGACCTCAATTTTCTTCTAAAGGGTGGAGGAAATAGGTTCACTGTGTTTCACTAGCTTCATTGCTTGATGAATAACTGACCCTAACATATGGAAGAATCTGAATAGTTAGCCCAATAAATTTCCTATCTCCTTGTTATTGTATTTAGCTATTAGTGGGCTCTCATCGATAATTATTTGCGTCTTCTAGTCTTCAAGAAATATAGCTAATCATAAGTTTGTAGCTCAGTCATTGTACCTTTAATAAGCTTATTTCAGTTACTTCCTTTAAAATTCTTTGCCATGTTTGTTAATATCTTGCGTTAGAGAATTTAAGGGCACGTCACTTCTCAAGCTTAAGGACTATAAAATGTTTGTTTGGTCCTGAAACCCTGTGTGGTGGTTCGACATAATGGAGCTAATGATGGTTTTTTCATGCATTTTTGTGACTTGATTCAAAGCTATGATCCATGATTCAGTAGGAGCGTTACTGGCATTACAAGTAATGTCCATGCCCCCCTACCGATGGATTCGATCTATATATTGAATTCCTTAACTGAAAGATCACGTTCAGCGAAGAAGGAGATTGCGTAAAGGCATACCAAATTCAATGTTTAGCATATTGAGGAAGGAATTACGGGAAGGAAATCGGCAATCTCTTTTTGGAGGATCCTCTTTCCTAATTCCTTCATCCAATCCAGATTCCGATCCTCTTTTGTCATCATTTATGTATAACACACCCTCTGCAGAAGAACTCGGGAAGGAAGAGCCTCATACTTCCAAGAAAGCAACCTCGCTTCCACAAGCTGTAGAGGAAAGCAATGTAGAAAGGTAAAACACCATTTTCCTTTGCTTATTGTTCTTGTGCTAATAGGCATTAGGCAATAAGATCTGAGACAATGATCCTTCTTTGGTTTTGTGTCATGCTTTCATAGAAAGAACCCCTTTCCCTCCCTCCCAGCTCGGGCCCCAAAACACAGGTTAGATTCACAGAATTGAGGGGAAAAAAGAAATAGGACATTTAAAAAGCGATACTTGTGTCCCCGCCTTGGAGATTAAATTGTTATTTTATATTGCGATGGGGAACTACCATAGCTAGCATATTATGTAGATTGGAGTAGTATTTACTTGTAAGAGGATTCCTAAGTGTATGCTGAATGTTCAGTTAGGAATTTTTGGGTGGGGGCATATTTCTTGCGTAACAGCATTTGTGTCTTGATATACCTGTACCAAGCTCAAAAGAAGAGTTGATGATTTCCTGAATTCCTACTTGTTTCAATAACTTATAGCAAAGGATATGTTCGATTGCACTTGGATGCTTACTGTCGTCATATTGTATTGGGTAACTTGAGTTGGCTTTGAGGATGGGATAGAGACCCAGACACATGTTTTGTCGTCAGTTTACAATTCTTAAGCCAAAAAGCTCCTTTAATTCTAGGAGTATGGTTAGGTGTCTCTCATGGGACACCTATTGATTAGTAAAAAACTTTTCTAACAATAAACTTTACTCATTGGGGGGCATCTAACCATCTGCTTTATTTCTACATTGTCTCTCATAATCATGAAGACAGGAACTATGGTATCAGAGTTTCCCAGTGATATTATTTTAGTGTGCTTTTCCCTAGCTAGTATAAGATTAGTGGAAAAAGTTGTAGAGTTGAAAGTTTTAAGTAGCTCATTAAATTGAAGATTGACTAGGCAATTTATGATCTGATGGTGTTTGTTCAACACTTGCAGCGGCCAGCTTCCTTTGCTGTCCAAAAAAGATCACGAGGAGAAGTCTAGGAAGTGTGATTTTGTCCGAGGATTGCTGCTGTCCTCGATTCTTGACGAGTGATAATATTTCATAAGCCAAGGATCGTGTTGCAAATGCAGTTGTCTACCGAGTGCGAGCTTTAGGAGGAGCCAAGAGGAACCGAGCCAATGTCGATGGATCAATTGAGAGAAAGAGAGAGCACCTTTCTTTCTCTTGGTAATGTTGTAATGCTTATTGTATTTAGGTCTGTGGCAGTGCAATAAATAGTAGGGTAAAAGAACATATGTAATCTCACCGCTTATATCCTGCCTTGCTTATAATTGCTATGTGCCACTTCCTTAATGAGAAACTGCTGATCCTCTCTATTTCCTCTTCATGGGAAGTGGGAATATGAAGTTGACATAATAAACAAAACTTGGAGACGGAGCAACATCTCTTTCCATTTTCACTATCTGCTCTGAGCTCAAAGATAAATAGTTCTCCGTAGCGTGAGCAAAATTTGCCGAATGAGCTGCATTAACAAGACTATGCTTTTGCAAGTCTCAAAATCGATAACCTACTTTCTAGCGTCTTAGGCTTGTGGCTTTATTGTCTTTGCTTCTTTTCATCTACGAGTACAAGACTTGAATGAAGCCGAGTTTATTGCAATCACCTGTGTTGGAGTTCACGATTGAATCGAATTAAAAGAATGCACTGGCATGGGTTAAAGGTAAGAAGAATTGCCCATTTAAAAAGCAATTCATGTGGAACAAATTGAATAAATTGCTGCTACTTGTACCATATGTTAGCTTCCACCATCAGAATAGAGAAGCAAATTCTTTGGCTGATTCACTTGCAAAAAATTGCATAAGGCATGGGGGTACTTGGATATCATGGAGTTGGCCTCACTAATAGTGGACTGCTCAATATATGATACCAATCTAAGATACTCCCTCCGTTTCACTAAAATCTTGACGCCCTAACTTTACACGGTTTTCAAGACGCCACTTTGACTATGAATAATTGTATTTATATAAACTTGAAAATTTATAAAAATTTGATATTTTGAAAATATTATTTAATATAAGTCCAAAAATATTATTTTTACTTTTAAAATCATTATACTTTTTCATATATTAATGGTCAAAGTTTGAAAACTTTTATTTTAAAAAGTTAGGGCGTCAAGATTTTAATGAAACGGAGGGAGTAGTTATTTTAAAAGCTCTCAAAGGTGGGCCCCTCTCTCTCTCTCTCTCTCTCCCTCCCTCCCTCCCTCTCCAAAAATTAGAAACTTATAAAAGTAAAACATTCAACCCACAAAAGTGAGCAGGATCGAGCAAACCACCTCCCTCCCTCCCTCTCCAAAAATTAGAAACTTATAAAAGTAAAACATTCAACCCACAAAAGTGAGCAGGATCGAGCAAACCAAAATACAGTATACAACTCTTAAGCTCAAATAGAACAAACAAAGCAAAGGAACACCTAGAAAGTAATAGAAGAAACAAGACAGTAAGCTGCAAGCACCCCTTCAATTGCATCTCAAAGCTTTCTCTTTCAGTACGTTATTTGTATTTCTTCAATTCTTTCTTTGCTAGTCTAGCACTCCTTCTAAATTGAGATAAATCCGAAACCACTTCCCAAACATTTTGAGCAACCAATCCTCTCTTTGATAACGGAAACAAACTCTCTACATATCTGAAGTAATTACCAAGTTCAATTCTCAAACTCTTGTATGTTTGCGTTGACGGATTTCATATAATGCACGTTTTCTTGTATGACGTACTAATATTTTCAGTCTCTATATCAAACAATAAACGAATTAGGAGCTCTTGTTACAGGTACTTAGGGCATCTTTAGTGCCATAAGCCTCTAAAAGGTTTTTAGCCAATTAATAACATAATTCATCTATGAGTTCCTATCACCTGATGCTAATCTCTAACTTTTATTTTTATCATAGAATCCCGTATATAAACCAAAAACGTTATAAATCACCCGGCGTCCAATCACACGGGCACTCTAGCATCATGGCTTTTGACCCAAAGGAGCTTCCTTTTGCATAGAAAAATTAGTACTTCAGCATCATTGCTTTTGTACCCCCAACTTCGGCGTTTGAGACCTCGCAAACAGGTGATTAGTATAGGGCATCCGAGAGTTTTTAGGGACCCGAATTCCATCCTAAACTCATCCCACATCCTTATGGGGTTCCCTATGCGATATCATGGAAAAATAAACATTTCAATTTTTTTAAGGTTATGGGACACAGTTTTGCCCATTTATATCCCATGGTTCCTAGCCCCCTAAGCGCCAATTGAGTATGACTCCACGAGGGTACGTGGTGACTTCGAGGGACCCAAGAGTGGCTTGGGGATTCATTTTCAAGCGGCCTAAGTATCTTTGCACCAACAATTTGGTACATGGTCCTAGAGCGACCAATAGAGGCCTTTGACGCCTGTTAGAGACCCAATTTCCCTCCCTGGGCTCGTCTCTCGTCCCTGTAAGAATGTCTGTCATATCGTGGGAAACAAAAAAAAAAAGCTTCATTTTGAGTTTACAAGACCCTGTTTTGCCCACTTACAACCCTTGCTCCGGGGCCCTCCTGACCGCCGGTTGAGTTGACTTCACGAGGGTATGTGGTAACTAAGGATGACCCATGAGGTCCCTTCGTAGCTCGAGGGATATTTTAAGCGGCCTAACTCCTTTTGCATCCATAATTTTAGTGTTTGTAACCTCGCGTAAGGGTGATCAATACGAGACCTCAGAGACTAGGCTCCTCCAATGTCCTTATGAAGATGCATGTGCGATATAATTGAAAAATAAACACTATGATTTTTTTAGGTCCCGGGACATCGTTTTACCCACTTATATCCCACAGTTCTGGACCTTCTTAGGCGCTGGTTGAGTTTGGCTCCACAGAGTGCATGGTGAGGTGAACCCAAAAAGCCCTCGGGCTACTCAGGAGGCCATTCTGAGCACTATGACTCCCTTTGCACCATCGATGTCAGTGGTCAGGGCCTCACGAAAGGTGACTAGGGGACTTTGAGGGCTCCTTGAGACCTAATTTCCGGCCCTAGGCCCTACTCACATCCCTATGGGGGTGCCGAGTGATATTATTGATAAATGACACAATTCAACTTTTCAGATTCCGCAAACCTATTTACCCACTTATAAATAGCCTATGGTTCTAGGCCCTCCCGACCGAAGGTTGAGTTTGACTCCATGGGGTCCATGGTGACTACGGGGACTCAAGAGGCCCCCCTCATGGCTTGGGAGAGGGGATGGATGAGTTTTTGAGCGGCCTACCTCCCTTTACACCCATGGTTTCAGTTTCATACCCTCGTCAATGGGTGGCCAGTATGAGACCTCCGAGGGCTCTTATAGACCCCGTCCTGAACATGGGCTCCTCCCACATTCTCAAGTGGATGCCCGTGCGATATCGTGGAAAATAGCACACTACAATTTTTACATTTTTGTACCCTTGTCACGGATAAGTTGGTGACAAATGAACAGCCATGGCCGTGAGGGTCACCAGTACCTTGTGACACTATTGGAAGGTCAAGACTTCCCTATGCTTGGGCATCCGGACATGCCCACCATGACAACGTCTAGACGTCCACGAGACTCGATTCGGACATCCCAGCGTTCGGTTAAACAGGCATCCTGACACCCCATCACCCGATTACTTGGGCAGCTTGAGTTCTTGACACCCTAACGTCCCATCACCCGAGCATCCGACCAAGGACAGCCAAGCGTCCAGTCACCCGGACAAAGCGATTTATGAAACCCAAGCTTTCTAAGTTCTTCATTATGAACCGGAGGTTTTCTAGAGATGTTTCTTTTCCTTGTATACCTGGTCAAAAAATCTTGCATTGTAGATACCCTAATAGGCTAATAGCAAGTAATTGCAATGTTGCATACTCTGTTTCTACCACCAATGCGTCTGAAGAACGTCAAATTACAGGAAGCCAAGAGAGAAATATAAACCTGCTATCCAACATTCTATGCCTTTCGGACCAAAAAAAAAAAAATACTCTGCCAGTCCGGAAGAAATGTTCACTTTTATTATTTAGCATACATGAAAAACGCATGATAATTTTAAAACAGTACATCTAGACTTTGTGAAAGAAAAGTCGAACAGGAGATTTCAGGTCTCTTTGTTCCGGAATCAACTTTTTGGTCCAAAATTTGTCAGGTCGCAACTTCGCTGAATATAAATTATTATGGCAGTGAAAACAATGGAGGTTCAAAAAAGTTAATCAAAACATCATTTCAATTTCAATATATACACACATAAAAGTTCTTTCGTTCGTTTTTATTTTTTTGGGAGCAGAAACACAGAAATACCAAAAAAGCTTTTCTACATTAGATAAGTGTCCCTTCAAGTGTGGAGCAACCACTGTAAATAACAGGAAGCGATACCTGAAGAGAATTGTACATGCATAATTCACACTCTGATCGCAGATCCACAAATCTTTCATCCTCCTGTTGCTAAAATTTTCAAATGACATGCATCTGAATAAAGGAAACAGATGAATCCTGTTCTTTCTCTGTTGTTGGACGAGGCGCTTAAGCCGAGCAAGCCTGATAGCTAGAGCATAACAATGCAGAGAAGCTTATCCATTCAAAGCAAAGTACGTATTTGTACAAATAACACCTCGCTCATATATAATATCAACTATTCTATCATCATCAGGATATGGAAGCCTACTTATACTCTGGCAAACAAAGCCCTGGAACTTTTCACTTAGGGATTCTCAGGAATCCAAATTCCATCCTCATAAACAACTGTTTTTCACATCAGAAGGTTTTGGCACAGCGAGTTATTTTATCAAATAACATGAGATATTAAACTCATCTTTCCTCACCAGGTGAGCTCACAAGTGGTCACCACGAGCTCATCATTCCTACAAAGTTCCTCGGGAAATACAAATAACTGAAATCCAACGTGCACATTTTGAGGAACAACACAACGAGGAAATTTTCTGCATGCCCAGCTGACAAATTTTTAAATACTTCGAGGTCAGCTGAGCTGTGAGGTGTCAGATAATTAAGTTCCTCCCTTCATCTGTTATCAATAGCTCTTGCTCATCTCAAGTAGTAGTTATGAGAGATGAAGAACCTGAAGTCAGGGTGATTTACATTCAAAAGCCGAAGCCACTCATCTGCAGCTTGCAAAAGGGAATTAGCCTTGGGACATTCTTCAACGCAGTTTTGATCCCAAACAGAGATTTTGAACTTGTAACATGCCATTCCAAATATGGGCAATGATAGCTTCATAGGCATATCAAAGCCATTGGGAACCTCCCTGGGGCATGAACCATAATGACATTGCCACTCATTCTGTGCACCTGTCAAAATGGGAATGCAAGTCCCATCAAGCACAGTTCGACATGATAATCTATCTCCAGTGTCAAATTTAAGTTCCAAAACCATTGACACACATACCATGCATAGGCGTCGACAGGGAGTGGAATGTCAAAAAGCAGGAATCCAAGTTCTGGAGAGTTGGACCTGTAGGTATTCTGTATATTGGATACCTATTCCACATACATAATACAAGAAATCCCATATAAGTCTCCTTGCATGCCATATTGATTTTATTTTCTACTTTGAGTGAAAGACATAATTATCAAATTGTTAAAACCACAAAACATACCATGCAACAGAAATCCAACTCGAAGGTGACAAGTCACAGCTTCTGTATGTTTTAAGTTCTGGAAAACGAGAGGCCAGATGTGATATCTGTTGAAGGTAATTCCAAGTCAGAAAGCAGACTACAAGAGAGAAAAATATAGATGACAAAGAAAAGCTTGTGAAGATGAACTAGCCTTATCAGCCAAAGGTTCCCGACTGTAGGGAGGACTGTGCTCATAATACTCAAAGGTAAGTAAACCTGGAGAACTTGCAAACTCCCCTTCATCACTAGAAGAGCCATTGAAGGGTTTATTTCGTATTGAAAGTCCCTTCATACCCTGTAGGGTAGACTCTGCGAGTTCCTGCTGGCTCCATGCACTGAAACCGCCAGTTACCCTATCTGTTTCACCATCACTGCTGCCATCACTACTAGTTTCTCTAGAAGACTCGTCACTCTCCTCACCTGGCCTTCTGTAACAAAATCAAAAGGAAAACAATATTGCTTCAGTTATGGAGAAAGAGAGATACTAGCAAGCCCAAGAAGTCATAAAATTGTAAAGAACATGAATAAACATGTTTATAGTACTACAAAGCGTAATGAGCCCCCTAAATCCTGATAAGCCCATTCAAGGAGAATTATCTTCAATCATTTGAAGTGAAAAAACCTGAAACAGAGAAAGAGATGGGAGGCAGGGAAGAGGCAGGAAAAAGAGTTGGCTCCTACAAGTATGGAAAAACAAAAACACCAAAAATCCCAGATTGAGACAGTACCACCAATAACTACATCTTAGCAAGAAGCTGAAATGATATCTGCAATAAGATACTACCACATTTATAATATCTCCACCAGCCTCATGAATTTAACATTCATCAATTTCACATGCTCAGGACAACCAGCCGAAATGATGATTATTTACTGATGCTATAGTTTTTTCTTGAGGGAATGAACAGCAGACAAGGGAAGAAAAAAGCTATCAATAGCACAAGAATGACAGGATACACCAACAAGTAAAGCGAGTAAGCGACTTGGAACTTTTAACAGCTCACAGCTCAACTCCCTGCCAAATCCTCCTCAACCAAACGTATTAAAGTACAGATATTGCAACTTCTGGACCATACAGAAAACTAATGTGTGGAGCACGCTATTTAAAACTCCCTGTCATAGTATCTATGTCGCTTAACAATGAATACCTGTACTGTTAGACAGATGGCACCACATCAGATGCTCCAGAAAAAGCATAGATTCAGGTATAGCACAATATGTTTGACAACATATTGGCCAGTAATGAAGTGATCCCCTTTAGAAGGATTAAGTTAAGACACAGAAACAAGAAACTTGAACTTGCACGAAGTTCACACCTAATCCTCTCTGGTTAATATTAACCTCAAACCTTCAACTTTATTGACCCAACTAGCCAAAGCAAAAAAAGAAAAAGGTTTTTTTAAAAAAAAAAAACAAATAAAAAAACAGATCATGAGTAGCTTTTGTTGAAAACTTGGAAGAATCTGTTTGGTGCCAAGTGGACTCGAGGCATCACCAGAAAGTTATGAGTGTCAAATTTTACATCAGAGTGTTTGAAGGCCAACAAGTAAGCTCTAGTGTTGTCGGATTACTATTCAACCTTATACCTAATTACATACGTGATTACTCATCAAAAGGTTCCAAACTGCATATTTGTAAAGAAACCAAATCGGTTCTTCCCACTTCCTAGTTGTCGACAGTAAACCAGAAACATGTCAACTTCAACCTCTCTCAAATGTCAGACAAGCCTACTAATTAAACCTGTCTGCACACCTCAAGTTGTGACTTGTGATGATAGACGTGTTCCCTCACTATAGGGCATGTGATGATTTCTACTTCCGAGTGCTATGTGATTACTCATCAAGAGAAGTTCCAAACCAGGTATTTGTGAAGAAACCAATTTGGTTCTTCCTAGTTCCTACTTGTTCAGAGTAAACCAAAACACATCTTCAGCCTCTCAGAAGATTGGTCAGTACAGTCACACCTACTAAATAAAACCTATGTGTCCACACCTCAAGCTCTTACTTCTGTTCAAGTTTGCCAATAAAGAGACGCCCACACCACCACATCCATCCACCCCCACCAGTTAAGAGGTCAAAGTATGTAACATAAAAACAATCAAACTTTGAACCTAGGTTGCATGGACACGGCTAAGGACACGACACAAACACGGGGAAGCGTCATTCATAGAAGAAAATTAGCATGATAGGTATCATCCGAGTGTCGGTGCATGTCGTGTCCGAGTGTCCGACACGCGACAGGGCACCTATCCAAGGTGTCAGTGCTTAGAGCTTTGAACCTAATCTTCATACATTTTGACACCCCTTTTCATCTGGAAGTTTTCATAAATAGTTTTAACTGTAGTAGCTTTACTTTGTTTTATTTTATTTTACATGAAAATAACAACACATATATAAGAATGACAAAAAACAAAACATTAGTTGAAAAGGGGGGAAGAAAAAGGAGCTATTTTGATTTACTTCTTAGTGGACTTTGAAACACAATTGCTCGCGCTTCGGTCTCTGGACTGGACCATAAGAAAAGAGTTTCTGTAGCATTACTGTTGGAGACTTTGCAAGCAACATAGAGCTTCTACTTCTTCAGGGCACATGAGCAGCAGCCTTGCAGCACCCAGGGCTTCAATTGCCATAGCTCAATGAGATAATCAGATAGCTGTGATCATATGGGGCAAAGAATCTGATCAAACAGCTCAGATACGAGACCCTATGCTTCGCAAATAGAGAAAAGTTGACTCTGAAAAGAACGAGAGTATGGAATACTATGAATAGAGGGCTGATCGGTGCAGGGGTAGTCAGTAGTGGGTGTGCTACATATATTGACAGCAGCACATATGGATCCACTAAGCTTGCAAGGTAGTGCCAGCATGACTAGAGCAAAATTCCAGGCTTTCGGCATCTTCAAGAGTCACACTAGTTTCTTTTCTTCAGTTTTTTTGCTGTTCATGGTCTTGTATCTATTAATTTTTGCAAGTAGCTTCTAGTAATTAGAGAGCTATTTCAATCTGCTTTTGTTTTGAGAGATGCTTTTGTTTTGATTACACTCTCTCATTTGTTTGTTTGTTTGTTTTTTTGTTGCCCAACCTTCATGTCTACTCAACAAGATGGTAAGATCACATAAGCCTCCAACTTAACAAACTTGAATAAACCAGAAACTGAATATTGATACTTAGAGTGTGACGAAAGTTGCTCAGAACTTGGTGATGGCAGAGTTCCATTTTTTCCCTTTCCAAGGCACCCCAAATAGTCTCATCACACTCATCAAAAACTCCAAACTCGAGAAATTAACGGGAGCGAGACAGTGAGTCCCCTCACAGTTGTGCCAATCATGGAGATAAGCATTGCAACTGGAAACAACATGCAAAAACAAACGAACCGCAATCAAACTAAACACATTAAGAAACCAACCATCAATTCAGTGCTAAGAAACATACAAGTTCACAAAAGGACCCGAAACTAGACATAGGTAAAGCCATGCAGACCCTTCTACCTTCATTGCCTGCAGCTGTAAGATTAGCAGTGCCCGATGAAATCCTCATATACCCTTTTGGTTTAATCCAAAGCTCATCACAAATCTATAAAGCTACCACCATTACTCAATAGTCCATACATGATTTAGCAAAACCTTGTTTTTACGCTGTTTTAATAATAATATTGCTTGTGTTGTCATTCCCATAGTTTAGAGTTAATATATTTCTAATACTAGTTACTACCAAAAAAATTGAGTAGCAACGCTAAGATTGTCTAGAGAGAATCACACTGTAAATTCTCTCCAACTTATGTTAAGCAACTAATACTTCACAGAAAGCATGCAATCTGAGACATAGAAATCACAGGTTTGAATACGTCCGTACGAACAAATTCTACAAATATTTTGTATCGCGTTGTCAACGCAACTACACATATAGCTTATTAGCTTATGTCCTTTACATGCTGCAAAAGGTTCAGACTTAAAAGTTACTCGTGACTCAAAACACGAAATCCATGTTAAGACCTATTATCCAATGGCTATTATGGGATACATCATACACCTTTACTGTCCTCCTCACTTCTTCCCAAGTGACAAGTAAAACTGAAACTCCACCCTCTCTGACGCTTTTTCTCTCCTATCATTGATATCTAAATCTTACATGCATAAAGCAATCTGCATAGCTAACATCAACTACTGTACAACCCTATCTTGAAACTACTTACTAAATTCATTAACATCAATTAGAGTTAACATCGACACTGAAAGCATCTCTTCCAAATGTTATTTTATGAGGATAACAAAGCACCTTTAAAGAACGATCACCTATCCAGATCTAACCTTCTCCAAGCTTTCAACAAGCATTGAACAAAAATTCCGAATGATAAAGAGGAGATACCTATGACATCTAGCACCAGTTTGACTGCATCAAACATTCAAAGCCCACTCTACCCATCACCCGTAGAAACTTATATCATACTCTTATCTCTTCTAACTAGCTATTTGTATCACACTTGGCCAATAATAGACAGACAAACACAAATCCCTATAAGAAAAAAAACAAAGGATTTTGTAAAATACTAAGGCAGTCAATCCCAGCATCTACCAAACTTAGCCCAAACTTGAAAAGCCATTTTTGCACAGCACTTCCACACGAAAATGTGCCCACAATCCTTCTGATGTCCAACATCTGTTATGCATCCTGAATTTAAGGACTGGCAGTCGAGCCTATGTAATGTAATCTTTGAAGCTAAGGTCACAGATTCATCACCTACCTCCATAGACCATGTAACCTTTCAAAATTCATACTAAACAACAGTTGATAGATCCAACAGCTTTGTCAAAAGACAATTGGGAAACATTTTCTATCCAAATACGTATGAAGAAAAAACAGCATGGCCCCCACACCCTACCTGAGACAAAAATAATCCACCAATCTCCAACATACAATGCTTCAGTCCCTTGGCTTGCTCAGCCGCAAAACAGTAGCACATCATTTAACAGTGAGTTTCACGAATCAATTAACGGAAATTACAATCATCACAACCAAGATGCAAGACATGATGTTATGATTTCAAACATGAATGCAGAAAAGAGAACAGCTTGGAAAGAGCCAGTACAGACAAAGGCTATACAAGCACCTAGTGAGGTAACAGATAGGCCAAACTAGGTTTAAAAATAAAAGCCAACTCTCTCCATTCTCTCTTTATTCAGAAACAATTGACCAAGCAAAAAACTTGGTAGTATTCAGAAACATCTTCAGCCTATATATCCGCTTGTGTTACTAAGCCATACCACGCTTTCTGGTAAAAGCTTACTAGCCTAGCATGAACCTTACTCTCTCAAGTCCAGCAAGGTTTAACACATGAGCTGAAATGACCAGATCTCAGATACAACAAATCATAAATGATAAACGCGTAATATTAATTTCGTCTCTTGAAATGTTGTGCCAATTTTATCATCTATTTTGATAAGTGACAACTCGAGACAACTGCTGACCACCACAAGTGTGCAGCTCATATTTCATGACAGAATTTGATTTCTTGTCAGCCCATAAATATCGTTCAGGCATGGAAGATTTACAAGAGTTCATAGGAAGAACTATGGTAACAACTAAAAGCATTGGTTCCCTTGTCAGCAGAAACAATCCCTGAAGAAAGCAAACAAGTGTAGCATATTTCTTTTGTCTTTTTTTCACTAACAAGTCGCATTATCAAGCTAGCATTCCATTACTTAAACAGATGACAATTGACAAGTAAAAAAAAACAAAAGCAGTCAACTCTCTTCTATCCGAGAGAGACTATATTGCAGGCTGGATATATCGATATACAGTATTTCGAACATTGTAGAATATAGGAAAATCAATTCTAATTGTGCTAGTTCTGAAGTTCCTACAGATAGGAATGGACCTTGCCAATTTATGTCAGGACAACTTTGGGTTGAAGACCTTTCTTCTTGAAATTGCACAGTAATGCTCGGACAACCATGAGATCAAAAATTATGAATGAGGCCGTGGTTAAATCAGATAATCAGTGCAATTTGCTGAATTCATTCATCATTCTTTGTCGGAAACTTCAGTTCTAGACTTACAAACATCCATTTGTTCCTTCCACAGCACCCTATCCCAGCAGATAATTACTAGGAAAAATTCCAATTCGGGTTCCTGGTTTAATGCCATATATTTTAAGATATCCGAGTTTGCATATGCCCACTTTGGGTCAAGACCACAACTCTGTCAAATTAACCCATACATAGAAAAATGGCAAGGCACCTCATTTAAAACCTGTGATCTAAGAGCAAGATGTTCACTCACCATGACTTGAAAACCAATGTGAAGATTTGTGACAGTAGAACTGACAAGCTCAAGCGCTAAATGCACACATGAGACTGTTTGATGTAATAGTAGTCCTTTTGAAAGGATGGAGCTATAAAAGTGATAGTTTCGGTGAAGGCTACATTTGGAATAGCAGGTCTCATATGTTGTATGATGTGGGAGAGAAAAGAAAGGAAGGTCATAAAGGTCATTAGCTTGTTCCTCCCGACATCTACCAAAAAGGATCCTTATTATGCAGAGGCTCTTAGGAAATGCAAATGAAACGTCATAAAGGAAACAAATAAGTTAATGAAATTATGGTATGAACCAAAATAAAATTAATTTTGAAACCACACGCACCAAAATTGAATGTGAAAAACATGAGTATCCAGGAAGGAAGAACCAAAAAGAAAATTCCCTAATTACAATGTCTTTTAAGTTATTGCATGGGGAATGTACCCTTTCAAACTGCCTCACAGTTCCTACTTAAATCGAACTTAAAACAGTAGCTTGAATATAGACCGCAAAAATAAATTTACCCGCCAGAAAGCTCAAACTAAGTTAGCAAAGACTATGAAAGAGACTTGAGAGTTTCAATTCTGATTTGGGGTTGGGAGGTAATATGAAGGTAACAGCATGATGCAGGGATAATCTAAATCTCTTCAAGGCTAGCAGGTAAATAATACGCAATAATATAGCATAAGAAGAACCCAGTACCAATTGTTAGACAATCTACAAGTAAGCATTTAAACTTAAGGCTAACCTCTTTCTCAGGACAGGCTTCGATGGGTCTATGTACAACTGAATGCCCGATAAATACGGAACATAATACTGCACAACGGAGTCGCTACCATTTAACAAAAGTGGCACTCCTGCTCCATATGCACTCCACTCCTTGAAAGACTCCCAGAGATCCCCAAGCACAAAGTACGGTCGAAATTCATCTTCCTGAGTTCTCCATCCCTTCATGCTTGTCTATCAAATCCAAATACCAATACAGAACAGAATTATGTCAATAAAGAACTTTACATCTCAATCTTGAAGTACAACAAATTTGGGGGTTAGCGAAGAAGCAGCAGAAAAAGAACAGTAAAGAACATTTCTTTTTCTATCCTACATTGTACGCAAGCAAGAAGCAGCCCAAAGAAATGAATCGAAAATACCCAGTGCTATTCATCCAATCCAATTAGATCCATTTTAACAATGATTTTAACCCTCTAACAGACACAGAACAAGTTCAATCCAAAACATTTCATCTAAAAATGACAAAACCCTAATCTTTCTAATCAAATCCCGTACCTTGGAGAAGTACTGAGCCGGCACTATAGGAGTAGTGGACTCCAAAAAACGATCCAAATTCGTCAAGTTCGACACCGACGTCGAATGCGACGAGACCGAGGCAGCCGGTGTCGTCGTTGTCGTGGAAGCGCAGTCATCAGATTCCGCCCGATTCTCCGCCGATTCCGCCGCCGTAACCACCGAGCTCTTCGCCCTCACCGCCGCCGGCTTCGGTCGCCGCTGATTCTGCTGCTGCTGTTGATGTTGCTGATTCTGTTGCTGTTGTTGTTGCTGCTGCTGTTTCTCTCTCCTAATCTCATCCCTCTCCTGTTGCTGCTGTTGCTGATGCTGCTTCTGCTTCTGCAACAACAATTGCTGCTGTTGTTGTTGCTGCTGTTGCTGTTGAAGCTGAAGTTGCCGACGAACTGCCGGTGGATTGTAGAACCTGTCACCACTTCTACTGCGACCGTACGACGTCGACGACATTATTGCTTTAACCTTAACCACCACCGACCGACCGACGATTCAACAATCCAAAATCAAAACCAAAATCACAAACACTTCCAATCGAAATCAAAAAGAAAACTCCCAAAATACCAAATCAAAATGTTCGAATTTAGGGTTTTTAGTAGTAGCAGTTGGTTGTTATTTGGCTTCTAGGGTTTCAAAGGATTAGGAAAGTTTCAACAAAGAAATTTAATAGTACTAGTAGTAGTCACTAACTAGTGAGTAGTCGTCTCTGAAGTGGGGGAAGAGAGAGAAAGTGGTGAAGGGTGAGAGGGTGGGGTTGTCACTCACTTGTCAGTTGTGTTATTGTGTAATTGTGTTAATTGTGTGTGGAGGCGAAGCGCCGCGGAGAGAGAGAGAGAGAGAAAGAGGAGAGAGAGAGAGAGAAAGAGGGTTCACCGGAAGGCTGGGTGAGGGTGAGTCCAGAGAATTCTTGATATTGGAAGCTTCGGTTGAGATGATGAATCATCTTGATCTTTTTCATTGAGGGTTGAGGAGATTGTGACACGTGTACTCATTGCCCCCACTTGGCTTTACTACTCTGAGTGAATGGGTCACCCTGGAGAGTGGGTCCGCTTTGGGTATGTTCATTTCACGTATCACGTCACTAAAATTCCATTCCAGGTAACTAAAGGGGGTGTGATTGTGCGGATAGACGCTATCACCCTTAATCAAAGTCGAGTGTTTGCATCTCGCCTAGGGTATGTATGGAGCAAGATTAAATCCTTTGGCCAGTTGTCCCACCTTTTGGCGTCGTGTCCAGTTCAGATCATTCACTTTAAACCATTCACTTTTTCTCTCATATATTAGTATATCATTACCGTTCTTTCAGGTCGTTCAGTTTAGTTTAATTTAGTTTAGTTACTTTCTTGCGAATTGAACACACCCTCAAACTGGTTAAAAGCTGACCTAGCTCGGACATACGATCTGAATCCAAATTAATTTTTTGATCCCCGCACATCTCAATACGGAAAAAACAAACCCAAATTCTGATAACCCAATTTAAACACGTTGAATTGGCCCGTTTGATGGATAGAGAATACCACTATGTGGAGAGATTTTATCAATTTGCCTTCTTTATTATTGGCTTGATTAGGATTTGGAGAGTTTTTAAAATGCTAATAATGGTTTGGATTGGCTGTTTAATAATGAGGTTAGTGTCAAATTGGGTTTGCTATCACATCAACAAAGGAGATGCTTGAGCAAATGATAGTGTATATGGTAAGGTATGAGGTTGAGTTCAATTCTATCTTATTTAGCTAGATGAGATACTTAAAAATTATAACCTAGTATAGGTTAGTAGTTAGGTTATCAATTTATATCTTTTCAAGTCGATATGAGTATTAAATAGATAGAAAGTAAGTCAAATCAATTAATATGATGTTTCTTGAAATGGTATAATATATCAAAATGTGTTGTTATTCCTAATTGGAATAAAGATTGACAATTACACAAAAGCAATAAAAAAAATTAACACAATGATATCTTTTTATATATAGTTATAATTCTAATATTAGAATATTTAGCAACTATGTACTTGATATGTTTGTCGTTAATGAAATATTAGGAGTACATGTTAGCGTCTTCACCGTAAATCATAATGCAAATGTATCGGCTTTATGCATGGTGGATTGGGGACCCATATATATATATATGATTAAAGCAATATATGCCTGATCGCATTCACTCCTTTATTTTTTATAATATTAATTTCAATACTACTTTTTCTTGTTTTCTTGAAAGTATTTTATTTATAATATAATTTATTAGCTGCTTCTGAGATGGAGATTTAGGCCTTGTTTGCTTGGTTGATATTTAGCGCACTCATTAAACAATTTGAATTATATTATTTGACCATTTGATAATTTAATACTTAATGTTTAAAAACCTTTTACAAAATGTGTGATGTTTAACTTTTTGACACTTTACTTAGTAGGCTATTTTATTCTTCCCCTTTTCCCTTATTATTAAGTACTAATTAATTTACCAATATAGTGTTGTTTATAGTACAAATATTGCAAAAGAATACTTCAATTATTACATATAGAGGGAGAACAATATTGAAGTTAGAAAACTTATGCATAGTGTAAGCCATAAGGAGATACCTTACTTATGTATATTGATAATATTATTTTGTCATAATTATCTACTACGTCTATTAATAATTAGTACTGCATTTCATGCATTTATTAAAACAATTTTACTATACCATAACACACATTTCATGACCCAAATCCACCATCAATTAACCACTATGTGGAATTAGCAACTACCTTTTCAACTCCATTAAGGCAAAATAGTGATCAATTGAAGACCAACTTGATTGGTCCCTTTTAGAACATAAAGGTAGTCCTATCATATATTTATATTTTTTTAAAGAAAATTTTGATAAAACAAAAGACAAAAGATGGCTTGTTTAATGACAAATGTAGTAACTATTACACTGAGTTGGAGCTAAAATACCCAAAAATAAAAAAATAAAAAAAAATTACACTAACTGAATTATATATGTAAATCAATTTTTATTTTTTATTTTTGGCATTTTCCCATTAACAGGATGATGTATATCCATTGTCAACTAGGTTGAAAATCATTATATTCAAATTACATGGCATATTCAATAGCTTTTTTTTTTTTTTTTTTGGTAAAAAGTTTGTTACAAACTTTGAATGCGCAAATAATGTTTTTCCAATGCTTACCAATTATATCGAGATAATATATGTGCAATAATAAATAGCAAATGCAAATGCAATTATGATTAGGCTTTTGGCTTCTAACCACTACCACTACAAAAACCAAAAATACACACAAACAAAACATTGTTGGATAGGGAGAGGCATTTTTGGCTTCTTCTAGTTTCAAAATTTGTTACCTCGATTTCTTATCAAGGTATGATTCTCAAAGAATATTCTCAAATGGCATCAATAAACTTGAGCAAAGTTTCACATCAAAATAATTTTGATGCCACTACCCATCCAAAAAAGACATTTTGTGTGAATTTTCAATCAATTCTTGTGTGATTGGCAAAAGTTTGGGTGAGATGGTATTAGTTACAAACGGAGTTGTCAAAAGCTAGCTATTGATTGCATTCGACATTTTTGAGTTCCTTTGTCCAACATCTTTGAAAAAAATGAATACATTGGTCGTACGACCACTTGGATTGTTCATCTCTTTGGGTACATTAAGACTTTGTTAATTTCGCTGTTCTAATCTTACATTCAGTTCAATTTGACAAATTTACTTTTTCTCTTATATATTACTCAATATAATTCAAATAAGTTCGGTAAAATACGGTTCAGTTGAAATGAGCATAGCTTAAATAAATAGGACATGTTTGCGACTCCCGCAAACTAATTGATTTTTTTGACATAAGCTTCGTCCCCAATAAGGGTGACTTGGTAGCGCCTCCCCCCTACATTGTGGGCCTCTATCAAGGGCCTTACAAACCCATGTTTTTGGGTGTTGATACTCGCTCCTGAGACTTGGGAGACACTTTTATCTCATACAAGACCCCTGTTCAATATGGTATGAAACAAACACCTTAGCTTTGAGATCTTTTGAGTCATTAGTCTCATTATTGTTAAATTAGACACATGAGACATGTTTTGCACCCTTCCAATTCAAGTTGAGTTTTACTGCACAAATGTTTTTGACCAAATGTGATCTAAGGGCATAAAGACCCCTGGGAGGCTTTTCATGACGCCTTATCGTATACATGTATAGTTACAGTGTTGGAGTATTGAGTTGGCCAATTAACCAATTGATATTTTAAATGGCACCGCTACGACTTACTTGTATAAGAAAGTGAACGCGGGTGACAATTAAACATTTTGAAATTCAAAGTTACATTAGATTCGCCCAAAATGGACTTGGTGGAGGAAATCTCGAATTAAAATTAATTTCTGTTTTCATTTATTACCATTTTTATCCATTTCCCGTTTTTAATGCCTTTTCTTATTCTTTTCTTTTATTTATTTACCCCTTTTCCTTATGTTTTCCCGACACACGTTTAATGGATAAAAAAAGGCATTAAAAATGATGAAATGTCAGAAATGAGTAGAAAATCGGTATTAACTGGAAAAAAAAAAAAGTTTTAAAAATTCAAGATTCCCTCTAGCGAAGCCATTTTGGGTGAATCTGACGCATTTGAATTTTAAAATCCTCAAATATTGTTAGGATTCACTCTTAAATATCCATAAGTTGTTAGAGTTTTTTAAAAAGCCAATATTTTATAGGATATTATTTAAATTACCAATTTGATTAATTGGCCAATAAATATCATGTTCTTATGGTATGACTTTTTGCGAAATCTTTGCAGGGCTACATGAAAGCATAAACTGGAAACAATGAGGACATGTGTCAACATTATTAACAAAGTTTCTTTTTTCCCTTTTATGCCTTAATTTTGGATGAACAAGATATTTATTCACAGTAAGCTTTTATTTGTCAACTTTGATGACATGCATTATGTTTTGTGAAAACAACATAAGGTGATGAATGTATATGTGTTAAATTTATAATGGGCCTACCTAAGGAAAAAAAAAAAATTCTATAAAATATAAGTCAACATCCTGTCTTCAAACACACCCACATCCACACCTCCAA
>BSSO01000702.1:0-29773 GCA_030267885.1 Mesembryanthemum crystallinum
GTTGTATCAAGCAAAAAACTATTTATGTGCTAGTTATATTAATATTAAATGTAAATTTAAGCTAAATTCATTCTTTCCCACTTGCATAATCGGAGTGTGTAAACCACTCTCCCATTTTTTGGTTACTGAATGGTTTATATGCCCAAATTGACAACGTTGGGGGTTTATATGGCCAAGTTGACAACGTTGGGGGTTTATATAATCCATTCTCAACGTTGAGGGTTTGTGTGGCCAAAACATATAACGTTAAGGGTTTATATGACCTTTGTTGTTTTTTATAAAACAACTCGTCCATCAAATTAAAAAAAACAAAACTGCAGTGTACTCTTGTTTGGGTTGAAGCCCTTGAAGGTAACTGGGTGGGATACATGTTTAATTTTTATCGAATATTTTTATATGAGGTATTTGAAAGAAGAAATTTGAATATTTTTCTCAAGTGGTGCTAGAAAATTAAAAAAAATTCAAATTTTAGGTTGGTTTCAGAACTAATTCCACGACTGGTGTCTACATAGGTTTGGCTGGCCACCGAAGGGTTTCTTTTTGAGCAAGAGTCACTGATCCGCTCAGCGACTTAAGTACAAATGAGTCGTAGAAATGAAAAGCGACTCTGGTTCATTCACACCGAAAACAAAGTCCAATATACAGTACACTCAAGTTGAATCTTTTGAGACAAAACTCAGGAGCAAAAATGGAACCAAATGAACCATGGATAATTAGAGCCAGAGAGAGAATTTGAAACAAGAATAACACATCAAAAAGAAAAATAGGGGATTCAAATTCAACCAAAATCCAGTGTGTTATGGAAGAAGTTCGCACCTAATCAGGGAACACGTGCCAAACTTTGAAAGATCGAAAATTCTTTAGTAGAATTGGTTAGGAATTTGCTCGCTGATTGATTGATCGATCGCGGCTATCACTGTTGCACTGTTGTGAACCAGCTGACGGGCCCAGCGACTTTGTATTAGAGGAAAAAAAAGGATGTTCAATGGCGTCCGAACCTAAAAGGACAGGCAAATAGTTTTAAAACCAACCCAAAACTTGAATTTTTATTTATTTATTTTTTTAATTTTTTAACACCACTTTAGGAAAAGATTCAGAAAAGATGGTACCAACTGTGCCACCAAGTATCAAACGTACCACATTTTCTTTTTTCAAGTATCAGGCCTCATATATGAGGACAGCTCATACAAGTTTTTGTTTACTAGAAGATAAGAGTTTTGGATAGGAGTTAATATTATAGGGGTGTTTATATAATGGAGTGTTCTCTTTGTATGAAATAATTAGTTATAGTATATGTTTGGGAGTAATTCTCTCAATCATTCCTAAAACATTGGGGGAGATTTCACTCATTTGATGCTAATATGACTACCTATTATGAAAATAAAATTGCTCAATTATCAAAAAATTAAATAAATAACTTGGAATACAGATTAGTGAAGTCTGGTTGGATGTGGTCCTCTTTGTTCCCAAATTGAACAAGAAATTTATACCAAATCCCCCTACACCCTTACATTCACAACTAATTATAATTCTAATTAAGGATTTTTGTGGGTAACCTCTTATAAAATGGACTTTTTGAAAAATCCTTTATAAAACCTTTTTTTTTATGAGGAACCCACTCATAAAAACAAAAGGCCATGATAAACACATCTTAAACCATTTTCCGACTAGTTTAAATTACATTTTGACCGTTTTTCCCTTAGCCTTTAAGTTCATATTTGCTTAAAATATACTATATGTGCTTAAAGGTTAAGGGCAAAACGGTCAAAATCTCATTTAAATTAGTCGAAAAATAACTTAAGTTGGGTTCATCATAGTCTTTTGTTTTCATAAGGAGTTCTATAAACTTTTTTTTTTTTTTTTTCCCAAAACATACATTTTATACGGGGTTCCCACCAAAACCCTTTTAATTAATTAAAAATTACTATAATTTACTCAGGGGAAATAAGACAAGGCAAGTCAATTAGCATTAATCAACAGAAATTCCGATAAGCATGTTGAAAAAGCAAGACCTACCAATCACTCCTCCAATAAAACTCTAACATAATAGGAGAGATAATCAACACGACTGAGCGAGCATCATCATCATTCATCAATGGAGAACCTAAACCCCATTCTCACGAAACTAAAACACAACTTCAACCAGTTAACAACATCAACCAACGATCCCCTGATAAGCACCATCTTATCATGGCTATCCACCATCCCGAATCTCATTTTCTCTCTCCTCCACAAACTCAACCAAGCCTTCCCCTTATCCACCATCCATGACCTCATTTTCTCTCTCCCTCAAAAAGTCAACTCCGCTTTCCCACCCGAAACCCGGGCCCAATGTCTCGCCGCCGCCACGCCCTTCCTCGCCACCGCCGCCACCATCCTCCTGGGGCTGTTCGTCACGTGTGTTTGCTTTTCGGTGATTCTCAATCTCTTCTTATGGCTGGCTGTCACGTGTGGGATCATCCTCAAGGTTTTGGTCATGGGGATATTGGTCACGTGCTGGTGGGTGGTCAAAGGAGTGTGGGTCACGTGCAGGTGGGTGGTGACGGGGTTGTGGGTCACGTGCAAGGCGGTTTGCTGCTGCTTTGGGAGGAATTCTGTGAAGATGATGAAGGCGCCTGGGAGTGGGGGCTCCATGATGGCTAGATCTGCGTTCCAGGCTTCTCCTAGAGCCTATTTTGCCAACCATCGTGCTAGTTCGAGGCATTGACGCTGACCAAACAACCCCTTCTAGAAGAATTGAGAGGGAGCATTAGTCGTAAACCACCCGCTATTTGTAAACGGTAGCGAATGGTAATGATCTGGTAATATAATTATCTATATATGTGTAAGTAATGCCTTCCATATATTTTTGAGGCTATGAATGAGTTGATGATCACTGCTTTGTTAAGGATTGTATGGTTTTGTTAAGATTTGTCATTTCGATGTTGATAAATGTCAAATTATGCTTAGATCTTATGTATGACTATACTGGCAATTATTAAAGGTTGTGGGGAAACTTTGTCATTATCATATCAATTCCACCTCTAATCTTTTCATCTTAAATCATACTACTACTAGTCTTGAAAGAGCAAGATTGTGTATTTTGTGTTCTTTACAATTCCCATCCGTTGAGGCGATAATTCGTTCTCACTTGGATCACAGCGCTGCTGTTGGAACATTCAGAGTTGTTTGTTTAACGATCCTGTAATTATTCTTGAATCCCAATTAAAGAATTAATTTTGAAATTTTAAGCACAACTAGATTTGGCAAATTATTGCAAGTTTAGTATTTTTTCCAACGCATATTGCTTAACTAGTATATTGTCAAGTGCATTTCAATTACACCGATGATATGCCCGCCGCTACTGGAAATCCAATTATCAGTAGATTGGAAGTGAAATAAAAGCGAAAACGACTAATAATAAAACTAGAGCAATCAACTAATGCAAGAATGAAAAGAAAATTGAAAATTTTCATTTTGGATGCCTGACGTTAACTTAAGAGCTCTTTCATTTTATCAATGTCGGATTTTTTCACTTGACATTATTGGAGGTCACTTGAGAAGTATTCATTCTCACATAATCATCTATCCTTATAGGGCCAGACTCAATCAAACACATGCATAAAAATGAAATCGATCTCTTTCGTTTGAATAAAAGAATCAAACTATCTTGATTTATTTCGATGAATGGGATGTCGGCTTGATTGAACATCTTTTTGCTTACTTGCGAAGAAATTTCCAGGAAGTTTTCACATCAACAGACATTGGGGGAAAGAAGACTAGGCAGATGACTCAGATAGCACTGGATATGACTTTCAATATGCAAAATTTTTAAAGTACTTTTTGCTTTCGCATTTTTACTTTGTTGTTTTATTTTCTTTATATGAGCCTATGAGGAAGCTCCAAGAAACTCTATACTACTCCGTACAAATTTATTCCACTTCCAATAGCACATGGATAAGCAAAAGCTATAATGTGCTGGAAAAACACTTTATGACTTTTATTGTTTTTAGGAAAAAGAGTTGTCCCAAGTGGTGGGAGCTCTTTACCCCAACTAAGAGCTCGGGGGTTCGAATCCTACTACCCACATTGTGGGGGAATTTGCTTGTGATGGGCTTTGGTCCATCTTCCAGCCTTGGGTTGGGGTTCCTTGTGGGCTGGGTTATCCCCTTATCCCTCCCAATTCATAGGGGCGGGTCTTTCGGGACTCGTTAATTGCCTGTTCAAAAAAAAAAAAAAATGACTTTTATTGTTTTTAATAGCCAAGATCAATTTTACTACACCCTCCGTCCCTTATTTATCTTTCAGAAACCTCTAAAATTTTGTCCCTTATTTATCTTTCAAAACCCACAAATCACCAACTCTTCCATTTAATACCCCCAACTAACAAACCAATACAATAAACAATCTTTCTTTCTCTCTCCAAAAAAATTGAAATGATAAACTAATATCACATGGGTTCTCCTCCTTCAAGGGCAAAATTGTACAAACACCTCTCTTTAAATCTCACCCCATATCAATTTTCGCAAGATAAATGAGGGACGGATGGAGTATCTAATGGGCAACTAAATGCCTAAAAGCAACAATATACAAGGTTTTGAGGTCCCAAAAAGATCTTTATATTTGGCGAGGCATGAAATAAGAGATTTTCCTCGAGTAATTTAATTTTTCATTTCACTTGCTTTTTGCAAACATACCAAGACAGAGCAAAAAAAAAAAAAAGCCTATCTAACCCTTAGAAAGTCATAATAAAGCAAGAAAGAGATGGAAACAAATCTAAAAACANACAAGTTTATTTTAAGATAGACCAAAGAGGAAAGCGACAAGTTTAAATAAGGGCGGAGGGAGTAGCAGCTTATAAATTATGATAAATTTCATTGAGATATATTGAGATTTAACATAAATACAGATAGGCATACCGACATTTCGGAAAATAAATTGAGATATATTGCTTTGGTGAAGTTGAATACAAATGAGAATTTTGATTTCTGTAGCAAGTGAAATGTCAAAAAAGCCCCTATAAAAGATTGGAGGTTTTATCCTTAATAACACTTATACATTGATTAAAAGAAAATGAAAAAGATAAAAATATATATATTTAGAGAAAAAACGTACAAATATCTAAATATAACATACTACTCATAAAAAAAGAGACCAAATTTAGTTTTTATTTAATAATTTCAACAAGGTTTACTAAGGGCATTATGGTCATAAAATCCTAAATTTGAACTAAATTTTTGAAAATACAATGACACGTTATTTTTGACTGGTAGAAGTATACCTCAATGTATTTTTTGAAACGTTGATATAGCTATCTGTATTTATGTTAACCTCATTATATCTCACTGAAATTTACTCTATAAATTACTTTGATATTTCCAAACATAGCATAATTTCGATCAATATCATCATAACTTAGGCCTCAATGTTGTTACAAGTAATGCTACATCCATATCTGATATGGATGTACTTTATCCATAACAGGTGGGCCCCACAATAATTTATAATCTGTATCGGGATAATTAAGACTCAATAGACAGGATCACTTATTTTATTTTTTTTCGAATTTTCATTTATCCAGTTTGGAGGATTAATATCTCGTTAGCGTATGGGAGCCACTTGATATGGATAAATTGCATCTATATCTGATATGGATGTAGCATTACTCGTGTTGTTACCACCACACCCATTACACATAGCTCTTGATTGTCCTTGTAGTAATAGTTTCTAGAAACTAACACAAGCGAGAAGCGCAATAAGTAGTACGGAGCATGTGAATTGCGGAAAATAAAGCGTAACCTTCTTTAGAGAACGGGTGGAGTATTACTCATCAATAAACATGTAAGACATGATGACATCTCCAATAGGCTAACATGATGACATCATCACAGCTACATCATCTGATGTAGCATTGGTGACGTTTGACCTATTGTCACCACTATTTCACTAATCACTCTACTTATTGTTTCACTTTGTAGATTTCTTTTGATTGGAAAGACAAAACAGATTCCTTTATATTGTAGTGGACGATGTCCTATTATCTGCAATCTTAAAGTTATCCAAAAATTTTACTCTTAAACTCTGTATAAATTAAAGAAAGATTTGCCAATAACTATCTTTTAAATTTTACTTTTTGCGAATATTTACCTTATAATGTTTTTTTTTTGAAAATAATTACCTTATAACCACTATTTTTTTGTTGATCACTACCTCATGCCCTATTCCACCCAAAAAAGCATGTGGACTGACCATTTTACCTATAATTTAATGAATAAATTGGTTTTTTTTTTTTTTTTGTTTTCCCTCCCCTTTTCTTATTTACTTTCCTAAATCAAAATAAGTAATACCACCTTAAGAAAATAAAAAATAGTTATTTTCAGAAAATAGTGAGGGGTAAAACGGTCACTCCACATCTTTTTTTTGCCGGAAAAAGGGTTAAGGTATTGATCCACCAAAAAGAAAAAAAAAAAGTGGTTAAAAGGTACTCCCTCCGTCCCTTATTTAGCTTTCATAAACCTCTAAAATCTTGTCCCTTATTTTTCTTTCAAAACCCACAAATCACCAACTCTTCCCTTTAATACCCCAAACTAACAAACCAATACAATAAACAATCTTTCTTTCTCTCTCCAATAATCAGCACAATTCTCATTCAAGGGCAAAATTGTACAAAACACCTCTTATTAAATCTCACCATATATCAATTTTCGCAAGATAAATAAGGGACGGGGGGAGTAGTTATTTTCAAAAAAAAAAATTATAAGGTAGTTGTTCACAAAAACCGGAACTTAAAAGATAGTTATTGGCAAATTTTTCTAAATTAAATGTTAAGTTGATGTTGAAATGGTCGGATGGAGTATTCTTATTTTTTTTCCTGAATAAGCAATAAATCTGTCTGGATGATCAATTATAGTATCAAGTGAAAATTAGATATCTAAAAGGAATTTTGTTTTCTTTTGAAGTTCACTTATGTTCTATGCCGTTAAGTTTTATTCCACAATATTCCGATCTAAAATCCGTCCTGTAATTTTTAAACTCTCTGAACTTCACTGCCACAGTTAGATACCCAGCAGCAGTCCTGTAATTTTTCCTTCCTTCACATTGTTGGTTTTGCTTCAATTGTAAGTATAAGTGAAAGGGATTGCATTACAATTTTCTCAATGAAAAGGCATCCACTATGGATAAGAATCTCTCTCTCTCTTTTTTTTTTTTTTTTTCCACAAGAGACCCCATCCCCAATTAATCATTTTTAGCTACCCAATTAATGTGCCATTTTATTTGACAAACAAATTTTAAGGACGAAATAATAAATACTGTACTTCTCTATGCTTCAAAATATCAAAATTAGAAGGAAACTTAATTAGTAAGCATTTGATTTCCCTTCAATCCTTGCATTTATATGTCCCAACAATGTAGTACTACAAAAGGTGGAGATACCAGATCAGCCACTGTCAGATCATTTTTATCTGACAATAATTGGTTCATTTTCAACCTCCTTAAGAATTCTATCTAATTTTTGAAGTCCCTACAGTAAGAGAATTTTCCCTATATAAGCAACCATAGTAGCTAACTTGCCAATCAAACCCACAACAAACACTCACACAACAAACAGAGAGATATATACACAAACAGATCTTAGAGTTGGCAATATGTCAAAATTCTTGTTGGGTGGTAACTCATATGGCAACAAATCCTACACCCTCAATTTCGACGGATCACACAATAACCAGTCCCAAACAGCCGGGGCCGGATGCGTTATCCGAGACGACCAAGGGAACCTGATTGTTGCAGCCTCCTACTGTCTTACCAACACCTATCCAGATTGTAATGTTGCTATAGCTGAAGCAGTCGCCCTACAAAATGGGCTCAAGCTAGCAAAAACTCGCCAAATTAAGCTCAATCTCATCAAAGGGGACAGTAAGGAGGTCATTGATCATGTCGTAGGTCGCACGTTGAAGGCGCCAAAACCGCCCTTAAGCGCGATCATTGAGGAGATCCAAACTGCTCTGTACGAGCAGGGGATCTCCCCCTTATCCAAAGTTGAGCTCATCAGTAGAGAAGCTAATCGAGTTGCTGACAAGTTGGCGCTTTCGGGGTCTAGACTCATAGGAAGGGATGTTATTTATCAATTTGAAGACGAATTACCTCCTCAGGTAGTGGAGCTTCTTGGGCAAGAGAAGTCGCCGGGTGGTGGTAGCAGTAGCGGCGGAGGCGGCAGCAGCAGCAGCAGCATGGCCGACGCAATTGGCGTGGCCGGGGCGGCAATTGCTGGAATAGCTATGCTAGGCTGGGGTATCTCTAAGCTCTTTTCTGATGGTGATCAAAACAAGACTAATAAATCACCACTAACGACACGCGACTGGTTTAACACTGTCCCTAATTCGCCCAATAATCATGGGTTTTACACCCTTAATGTTGATGGGTTAGATAGTAATCAGTTGGAGAAAGCGGCTGCTGGGTGCATCATTAGGGACAAGCAAGGGGATCTTGTTGTGGCTGCGGCCTACAACCTCGACAATTGTTATCCCGATTGTCACATTGGTATTGCTGAGGCAATAGCTTTAAAGAAAGGGCTTGAATTAGCTGATAAGCACAACATTAAGCTCAATGTCGTTGAAGGAGATAACGAGGAGGTGATCAATCGCGTTCTTGGTCGTGAGAGGAGGCCACCCAAGGTGGCTAAGTTGAGCGAGATCATCCAGGAGATCAAAAATGCTCTTGATCCAGAGACACAACTGAAACTTATACCGAGCGAAGCTAATAAAACTGCTGATAAGTTGGCCTTGTACGGACGTAGGATCCTTCGAGACAAGACTTATGCAAGAGGTGATCACGACATTCCTTTTGAAGTGAGCGCTCAGATTCAGGTCGATAAACTGAGTGCGATATTTAAATACTAGATTAGTACAATGGGATTATGATTTCTATTACGTAAGTTCTATCTATCATTAAGGTTAATTAGATGCTTATCCTTGTGTGTATGATGCATTAATATCTAGCCTTCCTAAATAAGTTATGTTAGCAGAAAATTAAGAAGGCCAAATATACAGTGATGTATGTGTGAGTGAGAAACTAAATTCGAGTCTTCCTATGTTTAAATTGTACGTACTGGCTGTTAGCTGTTACTACTATTTCCTGCTTCTGGTTTGTACTGAGGTTTGCTGTTAATGAGATGCAACATGTTCTATAAGTTGAATAATGTTCCTTCACTTTAACTGGTGTTTGCCTGTATGGTTTATTTCAACTTCCTGGACTAGCTAGGAGGTTTTCTCTCGTTGATCAAGTACATGTTTTTGTGATACCCACGACAATATCCACTCCCTATCGCAAAAACATATACATTGGACCCTTAAGGGCCCATTTGGCCAAACTTTTACATAAAAGCACTTATACATTGCATTTTACTCATCCAACACCCTCTCCACCGATCCTTCTCCATATTAAGTAGGAAAAATTGCGGGGATACACCTAATATTTACCACTTTTTGTGGGTATACACCTGATAAAATAATTTTTGCAATGAAACACCTAATAAAAAAATTTCCTTGTAGAGATACACCTTAGTTCATTTCCCAGCCAAATAATAACATGGGTTGACCTTTATACCCTTGCTTTAATGAATTTTCTTTTCTTGTAAATATTTTCCCCTATTTCTAATATCAGGAAATGAAATAACCTTTTTCCTACCAAAATATTTGTAATTTTTTTCTTTTCCCTCCAATTACTCTCCACCTACCCTAAACATTTCAATGTCAGTAAAAAAAATTCAAACCCTTAATCTCTATCTCTCCCATTCCACTTCTCTCTCTAAATCTATCTCTCTCTTCACTTGAGCTTGACATGCATGGATACTCTACAATTGGACAAATGGCCAATCATTTACAACAAAGCAATCACACCACAATTTCAATTTTAACATTTAAATCACAAATCCCAAAATCCCCTAATTAAAGTTTGAAACCCTAAATCGAAAATGTTACCAAAGATTGAAATGGGTCGAAACAACAAAATGAAAATCATAAAGGAAGAGATTTATGATGTTATGAGCCTTGTTAGCTGAAACACCTTTGAATTTAGAGAGAAGATATGAGAGAGGCAGAGAACGAGATACGAGATTATAAAGTTCAGTGAAATGGGGTTTTGTGACAATGGATTATTCATTTACTGATACAGAAATAAGGAAAAATAATTCAAGAAAAGTAAAATTCACTTAAACAAGGGCATAACGGTCAGCCCATGGTATTATTTGGCCGGAAAATGAACCAAGGTGCATCTCCACAAGGAAAATCTTTTTATTAGGTGTCTCACTGCAAAAATGGTTTTATTAGGTGTATCCTCATAAAAAGAGGTAAACATTAAGTGTATCCCGCAATTTTTTCTATTAACTTCTATAAAGTCGAAATAAGGTTAAAAAGTAGAAGTTACAAATCGTATCTTCAATTTCTAACCCCCTTTTCAACTCAACTTTTGAGCAGTCAAAATGGAGAACAAATAGGTGGTGGAAGAGTATAAGAAATGGATAAGTGCTTACTTTCACAAATTTGACCAAACAGCTCTAACTAAAGATAATCCAAATCCCAATTAGAGTATTAATGATTTTAGGTGGCCGATATAGAAAACACAAAATTGCGAATGTGAAGACATATAATTAGGTATTGAAAGATTACAACAACTAGCTAGCTAAGTCTTTGGAAATATTAGTAGCAGCAATTATTCACACCATAAATGTAGCCCAAATAATTGTGTTCCATTGTGTCAAAAAGTAGTTGATTCCATTGTTCTACTTTACTTTACTTCCCTTGGATGATTCACTTTAATTTTATCACTATCAGTTTGTACGATGTTGTTCTGTTGATTTCGGNTTTTTTTTTTTTCTTTTCTCTCCTTCAATCACAGGTTGAGTTCATTAATAAATCAATCAACTTTCCCTTCTTCTACACAACACCTATTAACCAAACTTGCTCACAACAGAAATAATCAAAGATGAGTGTCAATAGTACTTTGTCTTGTTTGTTTTCTCATAACCACAATGACATTGACAACCTTATGTTGTTCATCTTAATCATGTTTCTATGTTCTTTCGTATCTTACATCGAAAACGGAGATGAAGATGGTATTGATACTAGTACTAGTAGCGATACTAATGGCATGGTAGTTGCTAAAGCACTAGCAATAATACTAGCTTTCTGGCTACTTCTTAAGATCGTGTTTAGGTTTATTGGTCCGAGTTCAGATGATGAGTACGAGGAAAACAGCGAGTTTTACACCCTTCATTTCGATGGGTCTGACATAAACCAGCTCCAAAAAGGCGGGGCCGGCTGCATAATCCGAGACCAGCAAGGTGACCTTGTCATAGCAGCTTCTTACAACCTCGACTTTCTCTATCCTGATTGTCACGTTGCCATTGCTGAAGCGATGGGTTTAAGGAACGGGTTGAGGTTGGCGAAACGCAACAACATTAAACTCGGCCTTGTGCAAGGGGACAGTCAGGATGTGGTGAACCGTGTCTTGGATCGAGTGAAGAGGAAGGCAAGTGTGTCCATATTGTTGAGCAAGATCATTTTAGAGATTCGAAATGATCTTTTTGAGCAGTCGATTGATTCCGAGTGTCGAGTTGAGCTCGTAGGAAGAGAAGGTAATAGAGTAGCTGATCGATTGGCGTTTTTGGGATGTGGATTGGATCGAAGTAGCAGGACTTTTACGAGAGATCAAAGCCTGCCTTCTATGGTTGCCCAGTTGGTCGAGCAAGATAAACTTGACTGGGATCTTCTTGTAAATTAGATAATATGGGAAAGGAGCAACCACATGTAACTTAGCCTAGTTAAGCGTTACATACTAGTTCCCAATATGAAATGTCAAGTCATAGTTATTTTTACGAGAGATAACTAATAGCCTTGACCACTACGCTACCACTTACATGGTTTTTATTTAGTTGTGTACTATATAGACAATCTATTTCTATCTATTGAATTAAATTTACTGAAGTTTTATAAATTTACTGTAAATATCAGAAAATTAGTAGAAACGCAGGCAAACTGTGTTGTGCTAATTAGTTTATTGTGACTGATTTTACCTTTTTTTTTTTTTTTCCTGGATTAGGAAGAAGATTAAGAGGGTCTTTACACTGGAATAATGTCACCCTTCTACCCATGATATAAATTTAATGAATTATCTCAGCAAAAGTATGGATAGCAATGGCTTATTCACTATACTGCAAAATCAGAGAAATTACTAGGTGTTTTAGCGCTAATGATCCCTTTCCCCTCACAAAATTGGTTACCATATTATTTCCGAAGGTCAACAGAATTTTTTATGAGATGGTAGTTGATGACCATTGATCCTATGACATCTTTATCTATATTTCTTTCGATTTTAAAGAGGCATAAAGAACGATAAGAAACAAACACTTCTGAGAAGCAATACTCCTAAATAATGGAACAACACTTAATTCTTATCCTTATCGACATATAACAAAATATACTCATATTAATTTTATCTAAAAAGCACCATCCTTAATTTTGAATGAGAAATTTCATCAGCTACCTTGTCCCACCAATAACCAATCCCCACGTTCAAGCATAAAACTCAACAAATGTGCGGTGGTCTTCTCTCTTCAGTCTTCAACCCCCATCACATTCTCTCAAACAACACCCAAAAAAACCACTCCCCCCACAAACAAAGCACTACTTCAATTAAATCAATTTCCCAAATCCCAATACTGATATGGCAGCAACTACTGATGTTTGTGATGCAAATTCAACCCTCCTCACAACTGGGGAACTCAAGGTGTTACTGCCGCACTTCCAATCTTACGGAAAACGACGGGCCATTAACGGGCCCGTCGTAACCGTTAAGGTGTTTGAGGACAACGTGTTGGTGAGAGACTTCCTAGAGTCCAAGGCCCACCAAGGGAAGGTCTTGGTGGTCGACGGTGGCGGTAGCCGGCGGTGTGCCCTTTTGGGGGGCAATTTGGGCCAGCTGGCCCAAGACAATGGATGGGCCGGGATAGTTGTTAATGGGTGTGTCAGAGATGTGGATGAGATTAATGCTTGTGATATTGGGGTTTGGGCCTTGGGCCCATGCCCGGTTAAGTCCAATAAGAAGGGTGTGGGTGAGAGGCACGTGACTGTTCATTTTGCTGGGGCTTTGATCAAAGATGGGGACTGGTTGTGGGCTGACAGTGATGGCATTTTGGTGTCACACTCTAAGCTCTCTGTATCATGAAGCTTATTGAGCTGAATCTGAGCTGCTCGAGATCGAGTCGGTTTTGTGGCACAGATCAATTGAGCTGAATCTGAGGCACAGATCAATTGAGCTGAATCTGAACTGATCGGGCTCAACTCAGTTTTATTTGAGATTTTGTCTAGTGTCGAGTTCAAAATATGAGCTCGAGCTAAGGTAGAATATCTAGTACAGAATTTGATGTTTTGATTGTAAACCCAGATCTTCAAATGTGTTTACCTTCTGTTTTGTTGGATTTTATCGGGCATTTTGTTTGTGATGAATTACTTATCTTTATTCTAGGTACGAAAACAATATGATGGTAATATCGAGCAAAAATGTCGATCGTATTGAATGGTAAATAGAAGGTCATAGCATTCCTTTACATATCAACTGCTGCTACTTTCTAATACAATGGACATTTAACGCTTTCAGCCACAAGACAGTGAAGCTGTCCCTACAAAAAGCCATTGTGAATTTTTTCTACTAAAACCTAAAGATGTTTTGATTGCCATGCCGTTACAAGTCTCTCTCTTACGTTGCTGTTGGTGACAGTGTGTTGATGCTGCTCATTCCATTGTGGTTACAATTGCAGCAGAAATCAGGCGAGCTATTATGAACACCAATCGCAAATTCGTTCCAACTTGTATTGAGTCGGGACCAAACATGTATACATTGAGAATAATCAAATCAAAAAGGGATACCACCACATGTCCTGTAGTTTTGGCCAAGTGTAGTCTGGCGTCTTTTTGCGCATTTCCTGCAACTGCATATCTAGCCCAAGATAAGCAGAACTCTGAAGAACACCTGGAAACGGCCAGATCAGCAACGTGGTTGAAAGGGAAGAGAACAATAGAGGAGATTACCAAATATAGAATGACAAAACAAAAAAGAAAAAAACATTCTTAAAAAAATGGAGAAGTTACCTCATTGTCCAACGAAAACCCGTCATCTTCTTCTCTTCTTCCCTCCCTTTCCAAGCTGCCCAGACTTGTATGCATGCTCTTGCTCTTGAAGGAAAGCTCTTACCTTCCCGTAGTTTTCTGCTCGCTCCTCTTCAACTCGTTGCTTCTCTTTGTCCTTCACATCACGGAGGAAGTAGTTATCTTTCCTCAGTTCACGAGCTGCTCCTTTAGCTTCTCTTCTATGAATTTTCTTCAACTTTTTAATCTCAGCCCGTGTACGGTCAGGATCATAATCTCTACCCTTAATGAAACTGCGAAATAACAGACATTAGTTGCCTATCTCATGGACATAACAAATCACGCATGATTGACAAAATCAGATTGGGAAGTGGAAATTACTTGTCCTCAAACTTGGGGTTCAATAATTTAATAGGCACAGGTTTCTGCTTCCGCATTTGAAGTGGTTGTCGGAATTTGTGATGTTCTTCCACCTTCTTCGTTATGAGCTCAGCTACATCCCTCAGTTTTTCTTGCAAAGGACCAGGCATTTTTTGCTGGTCTGCCAATTCAGTTAGTATTGCTGATATAGGCGAAAATATTTCAGAAAAGGCTTTCAGGTCTGTGTAAATGTGAACAAATCCCTGAAGAGTTTCCACCACAGACATAAGCACACTGGCCCTGCATTTTGACACACGTATGGCATTAATATTATATTTTTTTATTTTTTTTTATAAAGGGGGTGCGTAGAAGAGTAATATAAATACATTTGAATGGAAAGAACAGAAAGCACTTTGCTGGTGAGGAGCAGGTTATACATCATCTAAGCATACATGATGTATATATATTCATACATCTTTAACAGTAGACACAAGACAATAGATACCCTTCAGTTGCAAATTACAATTGGAACATTAGAAACAACTGTATAAATTATCCATATTGATAGGACACTTCAAGAGTTGTGCAAATCATCCATATTAATTTTCCTCAATTCAGCAAGCAGTGATTGCCTGTACATATTTCTCAACAATAAACAATAAATAATTCCAAAATCAACCCCCTCGCCCCCCAAAACCCCAAAAGGAAAAAAAAAAAAGTAGCAAGGAAATGCAAAGGGTAAAGAAGCATTAAGTACAGTAACCTTAAGCCCAAGGGAAAACTTCAAAAGGCGTTTACCGGACGCCCACACCGGCCCATACAAGCCTCACCCCTAGGCCAACGTATGAGAAGCAGTCGCGGGAGGACACAACAGCACCACCACAGAGGCAGGTCAGTGGGGGGGGAGGGGGATACGTCAAGTAAGCCTCGAACCCCTGACCTTTTGGCTTCTTCATCACCTTATAACCCAAGTGATGAGCCATTGTGCCACGACCCCTTGACTAGAACCCTATGATCCTTGAGTGTAACTACTAACATACTAAGTAGAAGTACAGCAACATTCATCCATAATGATTCTTCATAGGGGGCAACAGACAGAGTGAGCCTATCATGAGGAATAGAAACATCTTTTGGATATCCTATGTATAACTCGTTCCTTTTATAGCCCATCAAATAGACATCTACCTCAGCGGGAAGAAAAGAAGTAATGAAATGAGTAATGCATGCAAATTTCTCCACTTAATGCTTGAAAAGTATTAAACACAAACTACTAGACTACCTGAAACCAAGTCTATAAAACTAAAAATAAAAAAATAAAAAAAAAAGAAAGAAAAGGGGAGAGAGAGAGACTACCTGAAAGCATGAGTCTTGAAGGAGGAAGAATCCTCAGGCAAGTTCATTATCTTGAGGAAGTCTACAGGCTCAATGTCCTCTACATGCTCTTGGATACACAACAACTGCATGGATCCTTTGAGGTCAAAAAGATGGTGGAACGTCTGAACAAATAACAGCAGAGGTGTCAATTTCTTCCAAAATCATAGGCACATTCCACATATGAAAAGCCAAAAGTAGTACTCTTTATCATAGAAAAAACTGACGGGTTTGCATTGACTACTCCAATCTAAGCCATGGGCCACAGCCCAAAGCCCACAGGCCACAGCCCAAAGCCCACAGGCCACGGGCCACAGCCACCTAAGTCTTCCGTGATTATGAGATGCAGTAGCAAACACCTTTACCTGAGAGTCCTGGGATGGTCTTCGGTCTTTGTCCATAGCAGCAAGCAGTAAAGCCTTGATGAATATTAGGGTTTCAGGACAGAACTTCTGGGACTGTTTGACTACCTAAAGATGAAAGTTTCACAAGTCAGTACCCACAGATTGCAAGTCACAAAGCTTCAGGAGAGAATTTCTGGGACTGTCAACGAACAATTTTGTAAGAACAAACATCGCAGATTACAAGTTGCCGAAGTTCAATAGTGCAAGTCTCAAAATTTTCCACTTATGGCCAAAGCAGAAAAGCTCAAATTCTGCAACTCTATTCTTAAGCACCGGAACATCAATGTCAATCCAGCCATTCGCCTCTCTAACATCCAGTCACCCTTCACAAACCCAAAGCAAGACCAACACTCACCAGGAAAAGGTCCAGGAAAATTAACCAGAGGAACAGGGAAGGCCAAAAAAGATCCCTCTTCAACTGCAATCATGTTGCACAGCCACTTATTCAATTTCTAAGCAAGGACTCTCACACAGGACAGAAACTGTTGAGACTGTCGCTGCTATACTTTTTCTGTTTTCTTTTTTGGAAATTGCTATTATGCTACTATACCATTCTTTTAGGAAAACTAAACATCATTCTTTTTTACGACACAGGAGGTGCTAGTTGAGAATGTTCATGTGAGTTTGGCAAGGATTACATTCTATTCAAAGAGTATATAATGATTAATTAAAAACAGAAGTACAGAGAGAGAGGATAAGAAGATGTGCTCAAAACGTAGAAAATTACAAATTGGCCCACAACCACTGGACCTTAGTAATAAAGTAACTACTAAATGTGCCTGCTGTCCTAGCTTAAAGGGCAGCTAGGTAAGTAATTCTAATCCAGAGCAACTCAGTCAGGAGAAGAAGAAGACCTGTGCATTCTGCTCTAGCCAACTTGCTATGACAACAGAAGATAACATCTACACGGTATGTTTTCTTTTTCTTTTCTAAAACCACCTTTTAATCATTTTCTAAATAAATAAAAGAACACACATTTTATAAATTAACATTTGTTTACGAAACCACCTATTAATTCTTCTCTGGAACCACATTCAAGCTAAAAAAATGGGCCAATTTGACCCTCAACCGATCACCACTTCGTCAAATAATGGCAAATTTATAGTCGCATCCACTCCCAGCAGTCAAATGTCAAAGTAAGCATAATTTTTGCTTAGATGGCTATTAAACCATATCAAAGCAATTTAAGAAGGCAGTTTAAAAAACTTTATATAAAGGTGATTTCTTGTCAAAGTAAGCAAAGGTTTTGCTTAAAGGTGGTTATCAAACCATATCAAAGCAATTTTAGAAGGTGGTTACTTCGAAAAGCTTTATAAAAAGGTGATTTCTTAACTAGTGTTATCATTATCCCAGTACCTCTCATATGTTTCACAAGGGCAAGGCTCCCACCTGGTAAGCCTGATTCTAGAAACCAGGCTATAAAATAGAGTTCATTCTCATTGGCCTTGATATGAAATGCTTGCTTTACAACTTCCATAAGAAAATAAGAAACACAATAGTTAACAGAACCTTTTTGATTTAATGTATTTAAATACAAAGCCAAAAATTAGGTGCGAAATGCATTGGTTTAGTAGATAATTACATGCCAACTTCTAATATTGTAAGAATTCTCATAAAACAATGTAAAAGGACCAAACAAAATTATTTTAACAATTAATATTGTCACCAATAATCCAAGAGAATTAAATATTTACACATTCACATATACTTATACGAACACGTACACAGGACTAGCTGCCATTAGAGCAAGATAAACATACTCCATGACAAAATCCACAATCAAAGGTAAAATATCAAACTGAGAGATGGAATACAAAAAATTCATAATCATGCATTTTCATCAAAAAATAAAATCCATCAACAGCAACAGTGGAGTTGAGCAACAAGGGTAGAGAAAATGTACCAAAAGAACCATGGAGCACAAGAAAGATCCAATGGCTGCATCACGGACGGACAGAACAGGACAACGCATCAGATACTCACACATTAACAATATTGCTGGAGTCATGACAACATGACGGAAGTCAGAGCATGGATATATCATGGACCAAAGTCTCAAGAGGAACAACGTCTTAAGGGAAGGCCAGCAACTCTTCTCTGCATAGATTAAAATGAATAAAGAAACAAGTTCAGTAGTTCCAGATATTAGCAATTGATCTGCACCAAAAAGAGATTAGAAACAGGCTATTGAATTATTTGTAAAACCTGGGTCTTTGATATCTTCACAGAATTTTGTCCGAGTTCGTAATATACGTTCACGAGCACAAATTGCTGAGAAGTATGGAATCTCTGCACTCATCTCCATCAATGGCTTGACAAGCAAGTTCAAAAGCTGAAAGTTTAATGGCTTTTCATTTGCTAATGTTGCAAAATACTGCAGAAGAAGACCATAAAATACCTGAAAAGAAAGAGCATTATGTCAAGTGAGCACCCTAAAAAAGAAGCCAACATCAAGAAACAGTTACTTATTAAATACATGAGCATAAAAACAGTAAATATTTCTTGAATAGTTTTCTACATCTGCCATTTCTGGATTCAACAAGGCATATAATGAGAAACTGAATGCTGAATAGACCCTGCAAAGTAAGAACAGACAGAATAAAGAAGCAGAATCTTCATACTTGTGTTTTCTTCCGATTTTCTGCAGCAAGTGCAATGGCATTGTATACACGGATTCTCCTGATTGCCTCAATTATATCTTCATTGGAACGGCCTTCAAATAGTTTCTGTAATTCATCCATGTTGCGGGGTGCATCGATTTTGAAAGGGAGGTCCTGTCTACTTGAAGGCTGCTTCACACCTCCTTTTGTCTTCTTTGAATCTGATACAGTAGTTTTATTTTTTCCCACTCTCTCAGAATTGACAGCCAATTCTTTCTTTTTGTCCTTGAGCTTATGACGTGTTTCATCATCCTCTCCTACCTCGTCTTCATCTGATTCATCCTCCTCCAGATCTAAACTGACATCATCATCACTCTCTTCCCAATCCTTCAACGTTTCTGCCCTTTCATCAGTATCCTCGTCATCTTCTGTCCCTTCCTCGTCATCTTCATCATCTCCTGAACCATCTGAGGATTCACTGTCTCCATTCTCAGCTTCCTCTGCATCATTTCTATCAAGAATCTCATCAACCCATCCCTTCTTATTCCGTGGTTTTTCTTCAATGGTGAAAGAGTCACCAAGATCGTCACCAGAAATATGACTCAACGTCTTGGCAGATCGATTGCCAACATCATCCGAATCATCATCTTCATCAGTAGCGTCATCAGCCGCAAGCATCCGATTCTGACGCTCTTCCTGGAAGTAATAACCAGACAACAATTAGAATGGAAATAACATTCAAACGATTTAACAAGGCCTGAACACTACCATGCAGACCTCGTGTCTTCATAGTTCAACCTAGTTGACAAAGATTGGTGTCACAAAGAACTTAACCTTTACAGTTAGATTTAAGTATGCAATCTATTAACAGGTCATCGTGATGAAATTGACATGGACAAATAAATTATGTAAATTACAAAAAGAAAGAGTTCAAAAGGAATATAGCTGTATATCAATCCTTCACCTGAGCACCTCAAGTTAATAGCCTTGAAAAAGAAATAGTACTTTGTAGCCGAACAGTTTTGACTTTAGCGGTCATCTAGGTTGAACTTTGACTATTGTTTTCTATTCATATTAGTCAAAAAATTATATGAACGATAACTTTATGAATGTGATTTTGTAGATCAATCTATAAATAATAAAATCAATTTGACCCAAAAAGTCCAAGTGTTGCAAGTATACTGGGATGCAGCGAGTAATATCTAACTAGCACCATATACTGTCATTCACGGTAAAACAAATAATGGATTCCTCAAGTAATGTGGGATCAACCTCAAAATGAAATGGCCCCTTTCAAATTTTGGGTATTGAAGACAAGCAGAATAATTTTATAGCACGTAATACTAATTTTAACTGCAGCAATTGCATGAAGCCACAAACCTCCAGCCGCTCTAGCCGTTCTTTCTCCTCCTCAGCTATCTCTTCCGGTGTCTTTGTCCTATCAGATGGACGAGCACGCATTTCGAACACCATTTCATTAACCAATTTATCATACGAATCAGGTTCCTCCTGCAAAAAGCAGCAGATGCACTGGTTATGCTTCAACAAGCTACAGCAAATTATGAACTCGCTATTCATTTTTTAAGATCCACCAATGATCAGTAAAAAAAGATCACTTCAACGAGAAGGAAACTGATGTGAAAGGAAAAAAACAGTGCTTCAGGAACATACCAGTTCCTTAATAAACAGAAAATACAACTAGGTTTACATAAATGAAAACAAAGAACAACTCAAAAGAAGGCTGAGCACAGAAAAGGAAACCAGAACTTTCAGGGAAGCAAGCATACGTTTACCTGCTTGGAAGTTTCAGAGACAGATACCACCTCCTTCTTTGTCAGCTCTTTTACAGAGTTGGGGTTCACAAGAGCTTTCAAGGCATTCATCTTGCTTGGTTGTGTAAGGGATGAGAAAGCCTCAGACTGAACTAAAGATTCGAATTCTTTGTCCAATTGTTCAACCAACTTTTCACTTTCTTCTTTGTCCCTTGCTTTTTGGGCCTAGCAAACACATAAATAAGATATTTAACATTAAGTAAATGAAGGAAATACGAAACTTTTCTAGTTCGGAAGCAGATAATTATCCGGAAATGCTTCACTTTTTGTCATGATTTCCTTTCAAAGATCTTCACTTGGCTTCCATGTACGAGAAAATCAGTTGAATAAGTACTACTAATAATCTTTCATCTCCTTCCAGGAAACACGTTCCAGTTAACAGGTACCACAAACAATATACAAGGATCCCAACAGGTAAAATCGCATGAAAATCATAAAAGATTATGGGGCATGTACGCTGCAATTCGCATACTATGGGGATTGCAATTCCAGTAATAACAATATGTATAAATATATAATCTTGTTAATTTTTTTGCATGACCCCTTACCCCTTAATCTAACAAGTGTGGTAGACATGTCACAAGAACCAAAGTATTAGTTATTTAGACAAAGACCAAACATTTCTTTTTGTTCCCTTTGGCTGAGCAAGCAAATCAGCTAAATGTGTAAAAGGCTTCTCTTGATAATCTTGAAAAAGGATTAACTATGCATGTAAGTTGGAATCAGTATGCTCTTCGTAGGTAAAAGATAAAAGCATCCAAAAATATTAGTTGGATCAACAGCAAGAAAGTAGATCTATCATCAATTTTGAAGCATCAGGGAATAAAATATCACCTTGAAAAACTTGCTTTTCATAATGACCTCTTCCATAACTTCCTTCTTGGTCTTGGGTCTCTGCACAACAAATTTCATAAGAATACAAATTGGACAAATGAATTATTCTAACAATATGACAATTCTATAATCTAGCCTGCACACTTCAATATGAGAAGCAAACAACTTTACATCAAAACTCACCATCACTTTTAATGAAAAAAACACAAAAATGATTCACTAAAGATAATAAAAGAGTGCAATTATAAGATTAGAAAGGACAAAGGAAGTAAGGGGAAAGCAGAAAACTCTTGAGCTAAGGAACAAGGTGCAAGAAGAAAGGAAACTTGTACCCTCACTCTTAAGTACTAGGATTCGGAGTATGACACGGAAAACATTACCTTAAATTCATATGACAACATTACAACTTTACAAGTACGCTACTAGAGAGATTTCTCAAGTAATGTTTTTCCTTTTTGTGGAATAAAACACAAAAAGCTTTAAAACTTTCGCAACTTTTACTACTATTTCTAAAGACGGGAGAGTAGATCAAGAAAAGGGGCGAGAAAGTATACTAAAGACAAATATAGTTATTACTTGAGCAATAACAAGAAATAGGAACTCTCAGACATATAAATTCTCTCAGAATTAATACTCTCTTATAAATGATATTCATATCTTTTGTGCTCTTTCAGTCTCTGATGCTCTCTTATCCTCTCTAGGCTCTCTTATAACTGACTAAAGGATTTTGTCATATTAACATTATGCATAAGACCTCACAGCGTAGAAACCAGTGCTTTACACCAACATCAAGGCACTAACAGCTGCCGAAACACAAATGACAGAAGAGGGAATAATAAGTTGGTCACATGTACTACTGCAATGAATATCGAATTAAGGACAAGAATACTGGAGTTCTCTGTTCCTATTGACCAAATCAGTTGGCTCATTTCACCATATAGTGCCCCACCTGCTCTTTAACAGATATCCTAATCTTGTGTGAGGCTCTCAATGGGTATCCTCTAGTTTACCACATAAACCACAGGACAAAAATGTCATTTATGGACGGAATTTGTTATTATCAGTTCAGACAACAATTACACAGTCGCTCACTTTCTTTCTCCCCCCTTAAATACACCAGAAATTAAATGGAATTGATAGATGTGGTTCTTACATTTTCCTCCCCCTCAGCAAAACCTGCATCCCCAAATTCTTGCGAATGAAGTGTGTTTAGCTGTTTCATAGACCTGTCTGCAGCCCAAACAAAAAGAAAACATTACAAGGAGTGTGAGAAAAGATCAGACGCCAAAAGTTGCTATTAGCTAAAAAAAAAAATACTGTAACTTATGTATATACAAGAAAAGAATTTTTATTTTAGCAAATATTTCGGCAACCAGAGAAGGACAAAGCAAAAGATAATCACAAATAACACAACTAAAAGAATATGATTCTGATACAAAAAAATGTGCATAAAACATTAACATCTTAAAATATTACGCTTTATGTCCTGGATCAAATTAACTTTGATCCCACTTTCCATAATTCCTCAGATCAACTTTTGAGTTTGTATCACATTAATGAGAGAAACATGGACAAGCTGATAAAGGCAGCACTAATTACTTTTAGCTTTCATCATCTTATCAAAGAGGAGTATACTACATATCCTTAGCTTACTTGCAAGTCAACCAGCATGCACAAACGCATAATTCTAAACAGCACTAAGAGAGGTTTCCACAAATTTAAAAGCTAAACAATTTTTGTCCATCCTTTTTACATAAGAGTATATAAGGCAATTTCAGCTAGCTTTTCACTTATAGCTACAGCGATCAACTAGTTTTTCAACTCTCAGCTACCAAACAAATACTCAAGATTATTTTCAACTTTCAACTCCAATTGGAGTATGTTTCGCGAATTCAGCTAGCATTTCAATTTTAACCTTTTTTCTTTCAGCTAGTTTTTAGTTACCAAATGGATACTCATATTATTTTCAACTTTCAAATCCAGCTAAAACTGTTTTTAAGAGCTTACCAGAATAAGTTTTCATCATCAGCTAGCAAAATAGCTAGTTTCTTACCATTTGATGGCAACTTTCAACTATTTTCTACTAATTTCTTACCTCTTCTAAATTTTTCAGCTAGCAAAACCGATAGTTACACCAAACATAGCCTAAAGAATCACATGATAGACTAGGCTCAAAGTAAACCTTCCTACATTTCCCGGGCCATTCACAAGCATATAGATTTAAGTGGGGCTAGCCATGAGCCGAACACCAAGTAAGCTCGTCTCAATACTGAGACTCGAGTTCGGATTCGAGTTCGACTCGAACTCTAAAATTGGGCTCGAGTTCAGCTCGAATGCTAATTACAAAGCTCGAGCTCAAATTCGTTTGAGCATATAATTTTTCGCCCAAACTATCTATGTTATATTAGCCAAAAACAGCTTCCAGGAAATAACTTGCTAAACCTTATGTAGCTCACGATTAAAAATAACTATGATATAGTACTATCTCGAAATTTGTTTAAGCTTGCGACCCCACCAGCCGAGTATTGTTGAGCTCGAGCTCAGCTCGATTAAGGTTAGAGCGCTAGTTCAAGCTCGACTTCGGCTCTTTTAGTAAATAAACCGAGCCAAAGCCAAGCTATAGACGAACCAATTCCAAACTGTTCGTGAGCGGCTTGGCTTGTGGCCAGCCCTAGATTTAAGCAAAAAAAAATCAACCCCCTACTCTATATTCCAAATGAAATATGCAGTAAATGTTACACCATACAAATCTTTTACACTTAGTTACCTAACATGGCAGTTTCCTTTCACCGAACTGATATACTCCCTCCGTCTCAAAATAACTATTGTTTAAGGTTAATGCGCAAATATTAAGGAGACTATTAATTGTAGAGGTAGTTAAAAACAATTTGACTGCACTACTCTTGTATTAATAAGAACTAGGTGCATTGGAAAGAGAAGTTAGTAATAAAGCATAAGGGTACATTAGAAAAATGAGCCATAAATGTTGTATTGGAATTGTAAAGCAACAAATATTTTGAGACAAAAAAAAGTTAGTTAAAGCAACAGTTATTTTGAGACTAAGGGAGTATGAGATTTCGTCCGAATGTAAAATAGATACTTCATCTGTCCCAAAATGAACTTGGCATTTACTTTTTGCATGGAGTTTAAGAGTGACAGTTTTGGCCAAGATTACCCTTAATTGAAAGTGGATGAAGTGAGGAGCGAGAGTGAGGGAGTGGAAGGGGCACTTGTGTCATTTTGTATTAAAAATTGGCCCAAAAAGGAAAAGCCGATATCAATTTGGGACGGACGGTGGAAAAAGGAAAATGACAAGTTTAATTTAAGACAGAGGGAGTACTAGTGTAACAAAGTATTCATTTAATCGACTAGAAAGACAAAATTCTATCCCAGATCTTCTTTAGAACAATTGTTACCAGTCTTACCACCATCCTCCTCCAATTATCCCATGGTCTTCGACATTTGTCTAATCAAAGAACAGCTTCAACCTGCCACCCACCCCTCTCTCTTGAGGAAAGACGAAAAACAATTAGATCCAATTACTCAGATTATTAACTAAATATAAGTGAATATTCTATCAGCCATTTTCAACCTTCAATGTTCACCACCATTCTCATTGTTCACCACCTATTCTTACAAACAAATACCCTGAGTCACTAAATCTTAACCAGCCATATCCAAACTCACCCATTATTACCATGTCCCACAAAGTATCCAGGATAGCCATTCTAAAAGCCCAAAAAATGTCATGACTCATGAGTAAAATGAAATCCAATAGCCAATGTCAATTGCCTAACTAACTAGTCCCTCTGACTCATTTCAAGTGTTTGGTTAATCCAAGGTGCCATCTGCACTAGAATTGGTTCATTTTCAAGTTGTGATACACCAACTTGGGACCAATTGCTACTTTAGTGCAATGAGCTTTGAGAAACCCAGCTGGTCCAGCAGTGAATTAACTTCCACAAGCTGACTAGATATAGTTGTAATGAAACTACAAGCTTTAGGATATTTGAGAAAGATAAACTGAATAGTACAGCCAGAAGGAAGCGCCAAGAAGAGTTAGTGCCTCACGGGGAGGGGGATCAAGGTTGGATGTGGGGTTGTTGTGGATTCAGTGGAGATGGTGGTGCTGCAGGTAGCCAAATCACATCATGGCTGCCAAGCGCGACAATAGCACTCAACTCAACTTAGTGTTTAGGCTGCAAGAAAGGGCCACCATGTCAGCAAAGGAAACTATCAGTGAGCAACTGGCATCATTAAATGTCACCATCAGTGTTCGACATAGTGTCCAAAATGCCAGAATTCCCTAATTGTTATAAAGACAACATGTGACCCACTAGATTACTTCAGCAGCAGATGAACTAACTGTGTTCAACACTAGTTGCAAATGGAGGACTTGAATCTTGCTTGTCCAAGAAGAGAACTCATACTTCTTTAAACCTAGTGAAGCCTGAAGATAGGATCTGATTGCTAATATGGGATACTTTTCATTTTTAGTTTTCCAATACCAATTATCTATCCTCTAGGCAAAAAACTATGATATAGTTATACACATGCAAGATCTGGGATAAGAGTTCAATGCTCCCAGCTGACCAAGTTTGTAGTATTTCAGTATAACCAAGCCTAATTGAAGATATTATAAAATGCTAAAATATCCCAAACTTAAGGTTTGGTAATTTACATCAATGTCCATGAGGATGAATGTGTAATATTCATAGGCAAGAAAAGCATTATATATTGTTCCAAAGCACTTTCCCATCCACTTTCAACATCGTTGAAGTCACTGTTGTTCAAGTTTTCAGCCTGGAGTATAATGGACAAAATCAGAGTCATGGAATAAAAATCTATCACTCAATTGTTTTCTACTTTGCATTTCTTGTGATGGTCAAGGGTGGAAAGGAAATGACCTCTCTGCAATACCTCTCCAAAAGTGGGAGCCTTATGGGAGGAACTAAGTTGACATTGTATCGTTCGTGTTGTCACAAAGCATTTTGTGTTGAATTAGCAGTCACTCTTAATCTTCTATTCTACAGTTGCAGGACAGTACCTTCAATGTGAACTTTTACCCGGTTTTAGAGATTCTACCTTTGTCCATTTTTCAAGTTTCATTTAACCAAGATGTTTCTAAATTCTTGAATTTCAAAGGCCATCACATATGCCCAAATAAACAAAGAAAGAGATGGAATAAATGTACATACTTCCATCATTCCCGTGACCAAGATCATCTTCATCATCACTTCCGCGTCCCACTTCCTCATTGAAATCATCCCATTCTCCACCAAAGCTCTCGAATTCTTCCTCTTCCCCATCAGACAAATTGTATTTGCTCGTCTTCTTTATTTTCATCTGTAAACAGAAGCAAAACCCAAAAAATGCAATGAGGTAACACACTACACACATATCATAGTTCATTAATCACACCCAAGTGCCAATTATGCATCAATCCCACTTCTTCCAAATGCTTAAAAATTTACCTGGCGCTCACGCTGTGATCGCAAAATCCCCTTACCGAAGTCGTCAAGTGCATCGTTATCTTCCCCAATTCGCTTATCCACAAACACCGAAGCCTTACCACTCTGTTCATATTCCTTCAGCAACGTCTTATTCCTCTGAAATCGCATTAATTTCAACAACCAAATTAACAAAAATCATCACAAATTCAGCTGAGAATTCCATTCAATTCAATTGAACTGATACTAGTATCCATATCAGAAGAGAGAGAAGAAGAACAAGAAGAACCTTTTCAATGGCGCGAATTCGAGCTTGCCCAACGCGATGCTCTTCGCCTTTGCGCTTCTTACCGAGGATGTCGAACTTGCGGCGGGACCAGATGGTCTCGAAAGGGTTATCTTTTGGAGCTTTGAGCTTCATAGCTACTGCGTTTGGGCCTCCCTTCTTTGAGGTCTTCTTCTTGCTCTTCTTCTTTGTGTCGCTGCTTCCGCTCATATTCTTTTTCGCCATTGTTGAAAGCTTCAAGGTTGAAGAGAGAGAAAGAGGAGGGAAGAGGGAGGGAGGGAGGGTTGAAGAGAGAGACGTCAAGTGTTGAGGAAGACCGTTTTAGGGTTTAAGATTTAAGTTGCGGGGAGAGGTTTATGGCGTCTGTGTTAATTCCTTAAAACTTGGTTGGAAAATTTAAGGAAATTAAATCGCTGAATTATCATATAGGTATTTTTTTCATGACCATCTATCGTTGGCTAATTAACTTTTTTTTGTGGCAGGGTCCAACAGATTGGTATTTTTACTGGCACCTATATATTTAGTGGTACTCCGGTGCCATTTGGTATTTAAAATATTATATACGACAGATTCCCCCAAAATTCCTTCGCTGGAGAAAATCAAGAATAAGATAATAGGAGTATATGTTTATATATATTTAAGACTCATTTCTACCATTTTCAGTGTATTTATAAAACGGAGAAATAAAAATTAAAAAAAAAGGTCTAAATGCAACAAATACACTGAAAATGGTAGATATGGATCCTAAATATAAAAAAAAAATATATATTATTTTTTTATTCAAGATTCCCTCCAGCAAATGAGTTTTGGGGAAATCTGTCTCATTTAACCATTTTAAAGACCAATGTGGTACGGGAGCACCACTGAATATACCTCTACATCGCCGGTGCCAGACTGCCAGTAAAAACATCAATCTGTCGGACCCCTTCCACATGAATACCAATATGGTTAATTGGCCACCCATCGCTAATTGGGTATTTAAAAAAACTCCGGTGATAAATGGGTATTTTTAATGGACCAAAAGTGCATATAGGCTTAATAAGGAAATGCATTCCAGTATAAAAATATATAGGGAATATCACTGAGTTACCTTGAGGTATCAAGTAATATCGGTGAGATACCCTAAGGTTTCAATGGTATCAGTGAGGTACCCTATAATTGAATTTAATTTCAATGAGGTACCTTCTCACCGGATTCCGGTCATAATCCGGTGACCGGAAATATAAAATGACAATACTACCCTTGAAATAATTTTTATAAAATTATAAATTATTGATTTTATTATAAGAAAATTAAGAGTAAAAAAAATCATAAAAAAGAATAACCTATAAAAGGGAGTAACCTTTAAAAATTCAACATTTGATGCTCAAGATTGTTGTGTAAAAAATGACTATGATGGTACAATTTTCTTTTTTTTAATAGTAAATCATCAATTTATAATTTTTATATAAACTATTTCAAGGGTAGTATAGTCATTTTATGTTTTCGGTACCGCATTACGAACGAAATCCAGTGAAAAGGTACCTCATTGAAATTAAATTCAATTATAGGGTACCTCACTGATATTATTGAAACATCAGGGTACCTCACCGATATTACTTGATACCTCAGGGTACCTCATAGATTTTTTCCCAAATATATAAATGAATTTTTGGTCATCGGCGGCGAATTTTTGGGCCCATATGTGCTTTTGGTTCGTTAAAAGTACTCATTTGCCACCGAAGTTTTTTTAAATAGTCAAGTGGCAAAATGTGGTCATAAAAAATACTCATCTGGTAATTTGGCGGAAATTAAATAGTACCTATAACATTTTATGCCTTCTCTTTTTGCAAAATTTGGATGGTACCCAATTTTTCCTTTTTTTTTTTTTTTTTTTAAAGTGTGCACGTGGTACCCTAAACTTTGAATAAATTCATTGGTGTACGCACTAAGTCGTAAAAAGGCTATAATGCCATTGATTTTTTATTTATTTTTCGTTGTAGTGACTATGTTTGAGTTTATATTTTGCTCCCATATAACATCAATTTATAAACAAAATTGAAAACATAGGAAAATAAAAAAAACACTAAAAGTTGAAATTTAAAATAATATTTTTAAAAAATTAAATTAAATAATATTAAAGTTATTAGAATACGTAAAAAAAAAAATAGAAAAATTAAAGAATTCAAAAAATAAAACTAAACCTATGTGAAATTTTAAAAATAAGTATTCTAAAATTTTATTTATTATTATAAATTTTAAAATTTTATATTTTTTTAATAAAAATATTTTCGAGTTAGGTTATGTATTTTAAGTTTTTTTATAATTTTTTTTTTGTTTTCATACTCTTTAATCAATTGGAATTGTAAAAGAGAGAAAAATGTAAAGTCAAACATAGCCATTCCAAACAAATGAATTGAAAGGGCATAATAGTCTTTTTAAGGATGAGTGAATATGTTGGTCGGTTAGTTGAAAGTTCATGGGTACCACTTGTACACTTCAAAAAGAATGGATACTACAATCATTATGTCAAAGTT
>BSSO01000703.1:0-29762 GCA_030267885.1 Mesembryanthemum crystallinum
AACGGGATAAATTGTTTTTTACGAATTTTCATTTATCCCGTTTGAAGTATTAATATCCCATTAGAGTGTGGGGCCCACCTGATATGGATGAATTTCATCCATATCTAATATGGATGTAGCATTACTTTTCAAGGGAATTATTTGCCAAAAAAAAAAAAGGAGTGTCATCTTGTTTTGTGAACGGATTAAAACGGAATGTGTCATCTTACATAGTGAACGGATGGAGTAATATTTTTGAAACCTAGACTTCGAGCTTCCCTAAGGCCAATAGCCTCAGCAAGGATGATAGAGCCAAGTCCATAAGGTTTTGCTCTAGTGATCAAACTTCATCAGAATGGTCACAAATCACGAAACCCGCAGCCGTTCTACCACTAAGCAATTTCGAGCCATCACAATTGAGCTTGACATAATTTGGACGAGGATGAGACCAAGTCACATTAGTTCGTTTTTCTTTAGAAACCTTATTCAAATGAGTCGTGGACAAGGATCTCCCGGGATTAGCTAATTCCTCCTTTTGATGAGTAAGAGCAAACCATTCTACATAGCAATTTCTAACAGAATGTTCGATTAAATAGGACTTGTAACTAGGCTTTCAAACTCAATCTTATTGCGAGCAAACCAAAAAAGCAACCAAGAGAGGAAAGGAGGATAAAATTCCATTCGTTAAGCTTTAGCTTGAGCATTTTTTATTTTTTTTTAGTAACAACTAACAACTAGGTTTAGATTTTTTTATTTTTATTATTTTTTTATTTTTTTTATTTTTATTTTTTTTAAGAATTCATGCATTAAATTCATTGGGCATATACCGTTAAATAGAATCTAAAAATAACAAGCAACTAGGTTTAAGGGACATTTGGCCTAACTTTTAGAAAATTGTTCCTGTTTCTACTACGCAATTTCTAAGAAACAGTTTCTTGATAAATTGTATGATGGAGTAGTAATTTCTACGATGCAACAGTTTCATAGAATTGTAGGGTGTTTGGTAATTTCTAAGAAATAATTTCTTGAGAAAAAGAGTCGGCACCAGAATTCTAAGAAGCAACTTCTTGATAAATTGTATGGTGTTTCTACAATGCAATTTCTAAGAAATTGTTTCTTGAAAAAAAAAAAAAAAAAAAAAAAGAAGAAGAAGAAGAAGAAGAAGAAGAAGGGAAAACAATGAGAGGAGAGAAAAAGCAACGGCATTGGAATCCAATGCCTCGAAGAGTGAGTGTAAGTGTATATCGATTGGTAACGGGCAAAGAATAATAAGGCGCGGTAGAATTCCGCCTGTTTCATAGGTGCCCATATTGAATAGCTCCGAAAACTGGTCCAATGGACTCTCAATGACTTACAAAGACAATTAACTACCCTTAAGGTGGTTGCAAGGAAACCACCTCCAACGGTCTAGTCAGAGCCCACTACAAAAGCCCTAAAGAGGAGAGAGAGCATAGAGAGATGGGAGAGAGAGATCACCTTATCCCATTGGTGGTTGTAGGATATTTTTTTATCCAATTGTTCCAAGGTTAATGGTAAGTCTACTTATGCGGGCTCTATCATAGGCAAAGGGGCTCTTTATTGAGTTGTTTGGGCCTAGATGCCAAGGCAAGAGATACGCCTAGTTCGCGTTTGGGCCTAAAGGTGGTAAGTAGGCCCATTTGAGGGGTATTTGGGCCAACTCCTAAACACCGCCGAATCGATGAGATAGAACTAAAAGACAAAATGTTTTTCATTAGCGAGTATGTAATGTTATTTATGTGAGACTGTCAACACAATAACTTGGTTACTTCAAAGCAAATTGTCTAATCTTTGGAGTGGAAGGCTTCCAGGATTCCGTTAATTGGTGTGGCAACAAAGAGATGTACTTCAATCACTATCACGAGCAAGGTTTGATATATTGTTTGACAGTTTATAGCTTAGAAAACCAGAGACTTGAGAGTTTTGCTTTAAAGCGAGCTGCGTATTTGCTTCAGTTGGATGAAATGCAAACCCCCATCAGAGTCAAGGTCCCAAACGTTTCACTCTTCCTCTTCCATGACAGACTTGAGCCAAGAAGCAAGGGTTTGCGAAAGGAGAGGGATGGACTCTTCATTAGCAGGTGTAACCATATGTCCAAAGTAGTGATCGTCGTGGAGGAAAGGAAGGAGGAGGAGGATTAGGTCATGACTGTCCAGTTTGTTTCTTCCAACGAGGCATTCTTTAGACATTCGCAGAATAGCAAACAGAGCTTGTCATGCGCTTGTAGAGAAAACCCCCAGCTCCAAATGACCACTTTGTGAATTAATTCACATAAAACAAATTTTAACAGCTTTATTAATCATACCTGATAACCATTTTGATGAAAACACAATTTACACGAAATCTGAACTAACTCAACCCCGATCATCTGAAAACTGAATTAACCCAAACAAGTTGACCCAAAAGGTGAAAACTGGACAAAAAAAAAATATCCAAATCAGCAAAAAAGGGGTGAGACTATCTGCATTACAAGCAAAAAATGCTTACCAAGCATAAATACTCAATGACTCAGACCCACAACAAAACTTACACAATTTTTTATTGGTTTGACAGTAAAGCATGTTTTCTAATATAATCAACCATCAGTGTAGGCAACCCCCAAGACCAAAACGACATTCTATCTCAGCATGAAAAGAGGCCCACATTTTCAAAGTCCCTCCAAAATATGGGGGAATTGAATGTTATACATTGCTCAAAACATTAGATTGATAATGGACGTTATAGATGTCAGGACAACAACCTAGTCTTTCAATGAGTCTTTCAATAAACCCACATTCATTCCAAATAAACCAAGGGCACATAATAAGATTCAGGACACATCAGTATCACTCCTCCATGGCATCTCCACCCTCTATCACCTCGATCTTTTGTCTAAGTTGTGTTACCTTTGTGAGAAGTACCTCTGAAAATAAGACAATGAACAAAATATATTTTTAGCATAAAAAGAAGATTACTCATCAGAAAAGAATATATAAATAAAACAATGGGACCCGCAATAGAAATGTTTAAATTGGTTTCAGAAAGTTCTGCTTCACCTGTTGGCTTGGGGAATGAATAACCTTTCGCACTTGTGTAAGTGCGGGGATTTGGCAGTACGTGGTTGCGAAGGTACTCAACATTTCCCTGAAAAAGCCAAATATTTCAGAATAGAACTTATAAGCTAATGCTCAGGCAGGACATAAACAAAAGAGAATGAGAAAGTGGGAGGGTGTAAGATACATGGAGAATTTATTTTGACAATATCGGGAAGGAAAAACAAACCTTTGTTATGACGCATACGTCCACATTGCTTCCACTTCCCAAATCATTAAAGATACCAGAGGAGATAGCCTCACATACAATATTAATTCCCTCCTCCCTCTGGACAGATAACAGAAGAAAGGTTCTTTATCAGTTCACCCTAAAAGGAGACAGAAAGAAACAGCTTGCCGCAATTTGCAAGAGTGACCAATCATTTTCTATCAACTTTCTATAAGATCATTCAATCAGAACAAAACAAGATTTCAATAAGATCATCCAAATGTGTGATGACTTACAGTGAGTCCTTCACGGTATTTTGACTCAAAGACGGACATTGCAGCAAGTGAACCAGATCCCATAGTCGCAAAAGGAAGTGTGTCTGTTGATCCATGTGGGTATATCTATGCAGAAAAATGATCATAAGTTCAAAGCCAAAATATAGTTACATCACTAGATAAACGGAAGTGGTGCTCACAGTGTGCAAATGTGGTCCATTCACATCAACTCCACCGAGGACCAGCGCTGCTGATACATGACCTTGATAGCTGAACCAAAGAACAAGTGTCAATAAGGTAAACTGTTTTAAGCTAGTTGCTAGAACACAGGAAGATTTTGTTATAATCTCACCTGAAAAGATGAGACTTGAGGAGAGTTAGAGCTGTGACAACCCTGGATTCCCTACCAGTATGGTACCTGTGAAGCTTCAGCTGGGAACTGACCATATCTTCATAGGCAAACACCAAATTGGTATGAAACATTAGTCAACCAGGTAACCACCATTATAATAGCATAGAAGTTATGGCTTATGGTTTCAAAATTTTCAAACCATAATGTAACAGCATTTATTTAAATCAGAGAAAGCAAATTGAGTTGCCAAAAAAGACCCACAAGAGAACTCCAAAAAAAAAAACAACAAAATACATCACAAGTATCAAAGCAAGCCAGGCCTATTATAACTCTTTTTTTTATCTTTCGTCTATTTGTTCCTTTGTTCACTACTAAGGATAAGATATCCAGGTAAACAAAGATTAATTCCTAGTGAAGGCATCTTTCCTGATACAGCAGAAGCATTCAAACAAACAAGACAGATCATATGGAAATACCGAAAGCACATCACAGCCTCTCTGGCATTCAAAAAACACTCAGAGAAGCTGAAATTTGCATCACCAGAACTTTCAATATCCTCCGAACGGAGCCGCCTCCTACATCACTAGAAGAACTACACTAGATTTATGTAAACCCCCCAAAACATTGCAACCTATGTTACCCGGACTCTTCATTTCACCTCAAGTACCCGTGTCCGACACTCGACTCTCGGACAAGGGTACGGACACTCGACACTTCATTTTAGGCTAAAAACATGCAAAATTTTCAACATATTGCCGAGTTTGACAGACTGATACTTGGACACGTATCCATGTTGGACAATTCCAGCCGAGTCTAGGTAACATAGATTGCAACTTGAGAAGATATAGGTTGATGCCTGAAATTGCCACACCAGTTTCTTCAATAGTTTAAAAGGCAACATAACAATTTTATAAGCCAACAGTTTGTTTAGCTTTACCCATGGCCATAGCGTAACTTTAACCAGAGCAAGTTAGAACTTGCAGTTAGCTCAGTGGTCATGTTGCTGCATACATTTATACAATTTAATAAAGGTCTTGTAGCAACAGGTGGCACAAAGCTGCACACACTACTGAAATAGCAGCTTCTACTTATAACCTGGATCCATCTCTTATTAGACCACCCCTCCCCTATAGGAAGGAGATGAAAAGGCACCCAAACTAAGATCATAAATCTTTGTCCTCTATAAGCTGGAAGGCTGTCACATGCACTTCTCCATGTATGTATTACAAAATCTGTCCTCTCAGTCATTATCCTTTGTGAAAACCAGTTACTCCAATACTTCAAATTCTAACATTGTAAAATTATACCGACCATAGTTTTTAAGGTTTGCCCTGTCCATAGAGTAGCATCTAACCAAGGGGTGAAACCAGGATCACATGATGTAATGTTTAGCAGCAACAGACTGATCATAAGGGCCACAAAGCACAAATAAATAGTAGAAAATTAATGTTTCTTCTATTTTCTTTTGGGAAAAAAAAAGACATGAAAATTTGAAGCAGGACAAAGGTTCATAGCCTACTTCTGCATCATGCTCCTTCATCCTTGACCCGAACCATCCCCCAAGCACGAAACACTCCTGTTTCATAGTTGCTAAATTACTTGCTCAATTCATCTTTGATATCAAACAGTAGTTGTAAATACTTTCAAAAGTGATGCTTCCCAACTATAAAAGAATCTTAACCCCGCAGAAATACCGATCTTGCACCTCTACTGAAGATTCTCTCAAATCAGACCCATGCTTTTTAAATAGATGCCCTTTCTCATCTCAGAAGGCTTTAAACCTATCTTTAAATCCTCAACAAGTTCTGCCTAATCTAGAAATTAAATTGAAAGGGAGCAAATGGCAACTTCATGTAAGACTAGTTCCTACTAACAAGTAGTAAGGTATATCAAATAGGGCAAGGAAAAAAGAAATGAGACTTTACACTCTCTTATCACATTTCAACAGGGTTAATGAATCATGTACTAGTTTAGACCAATGCCACTAATGAAGTGGATCACTGGCTGCATTGGCTTCTTGTTCCAACAAGTTTTAAAGAAAGAATCCCTCACCAAGACCTTGTTTAGCAGCATAACGATTTCCACACTAAAATTGCATCAATTACTAGAAGACATGGAAAATTGAGTACTTGAGTGCATGCTACATTGAACTTACCAGTTACAGCCTCAGTATCTGCTGCAGTTCCTGCTCCACAACAGTAAATATTTGGGGCCATGTAATGAATTTTTTCACAGTTCTTGTCGCAGACAATGGGACCTTCTGTCGCTCTTGTATCAGCTCCAAGTATAACACCATCCTACAATTGATTGAAAATGTTTCACTCTACTATAGTAACAAACGGCAGCTAACTTTGGCCCACACTAGAACAGATGAAAGTTATGTTACTTGGACTCTTCATTTCACCACAAGCACCCATGTCGGATACTCAATACTCCAACATGGCCATGGCTAATTTTTTTAAGATTTAACCACACTATTATTTTGTGTCCTTAGTCTAATCCTAAAGCACAAGAATAAACGAATCATAGAAAATATTACATGTCATTCAAACTATTCTTGTCACATATAACAAGCGAGGCAGAGAACAACTTGCCAGTACCAGCTCAAGGAAATCCATCTGAAGACAGGATATCTTTACTGCATATTGTAAGTAGAACTGAGATTAACCCCTCTTTCAAGCTCATACTCATTTGTCATGGTTACAAATGATTTCGCATTTGAGCTAAGGGTTCAATCAATTACACTATATATACTCCAATCAAATTCCTTCATCTAACTTCGTGGAAGCCATTAGAATCTAATCAGACTTTCATGGATTCTTCGGGCAAACATTATATCCAAGCTAGTTTAGAAGCATATGAGCAAATTACTATTGCTACCCCAGTCCCCACGACAAAATCACATTATTGATATAAGCAATAAATGATGAAAAAAAAAAAAAAAATGATGCCGCCAACTTTAGTTAAGCATTTCGGGCCTCACGAGAACTTATCCAAAGAACTACGTGAAGAAGTCTCATCAGTCATCCCATTGCTTCAAATGCACAATTAGAACAATTAACAAGGTCTTCATTATCAATATCAATCAACATTACCCCAATGCCTCCAAAGAGACTCCCGCCTAGGCGGGGTAAAGGGGGTCAGTTATATGCAGCCTACCCTGTGAGAACAGAGAGGCTGTTTCCATTAATTGAACAAATTCTCAAAACAAAAGTCTGTCAGAACAAGGTCTACTTCTCAAAACCAAGACTGAAAAACAAATTCCACAAACCATCCATATTTCCAGTCTGCACAAATATTATCCTCAAACAATACTAACCCACAATCCCAATAGCTCCAATTACATAGTTGACTGCACTTCATACTTTTCCAATTGAAACAATTACAAACCCAACTTCTATACAGTCAAAAACAAACCCATAATATGATTGATTCAGACAACAGCCAGTAAACCCAATCGCAGCATACAGACATAGCAAAATTGCTACTCGCTAGATTGAATTATTGGAAGACCTAATTTGAGACAATCAAAAACACCCAAATTATGATATAAAAAATAAAAAGCTCTATTTTTTCTTCACTAGAAATCCTATATACAATGGCAATTGAAGGTTTTTCCACCAAGTCAGCAACTTTACGAGACGGAAAAATCAGTACATACCTGAAAAATAAGGCCGACAATGGTGGTACCAGTTTTTCTGAAAGATGGAGGCTGAACACCCTTATTGAGCAGCATCTGGTTTCTTTTGCACAAATCGAAGCTAAACCCGCCCTTTGCGGGAACTTCAATTGTCGACTTCGTCATGTTTTTCCTGGATTGTTACAGTTTGAAATCCGCTAAAACCCTAACAAAAACGAAATTGAAGAATGAAACAAAAAGGATGACGAAGATGGAGATCTAACTCACGGGAAGGAGAAGTTTAAGGGTCGAAGATCTAGTGCAGGGTAGAGGACGAGAGAGAAAACTTGTTGAGAAGGGAACTGAGGAAAAAGAGTGACCAACTTGGAGAAGAAGAAATCAGATTTACAACACCATTGCTCTTTTTAATCCCAACTTTTTGGTTTTATTAATATTCCCAATTTTGAGGCTTATTCCAATAATAATCCCAAGTAAGAAAATAATGTTATGAATATAATGAACAAAGAGAGATATTTATTGTACAAGATGAGGTAGAGTTTGCTTGTGTAGCAAGAACCCTAAATACATAATATAGTAAATATCTCATATCTAGAATCTTCCAATAGATTATTATATTATCGAAAAATATTGTACATCCACTCTATAATATTTCATAACACTACCCCTTGATGTACAATACTGAAGAATATGTCTCGTTAAAACCTTACTAGGCAAAACCCAATGGGAAAAATTGAAGGAAAAAGAGTACATGATTCTTTAATTTAGTGCGCTTTAGATGTTGTCTCGTTAAAAACCTTGCCAGGAAAACCCAGTGGGACAAAACCTTGGCTAAGGGAAAAAGAGTGCAGCGCGCATAAACTCCCCTGAAAAATAATTGAGTCGATGCAAACCAATATTGTGAACCAACTTCTTGAATATTGAAGTAGGAACTGTCTTGGTGAATAAATCTGCTAGATTTTGACTTGAACGAAATGGTTGAAGAATTATATCACTATTCTTCTGAATATCATAAGCAAATAGGTACTTCACTGGAATATGCTTCGATATTTCTCCTTTTGTTGTGATCTTTTGCAGGTAGCATTATCTTCATATAATAAGACTATAGGTACACATTTTCTTGAACCACGAGTTCGAGTAGGCTCGCGGGTTCCAAAAGATTCCTGCATGGTCAGAGGAAGTGCCTACTCCCCCTGAGATCAAGAAACATATATTGACCTTGTACTTGTCATAACATCGTTCCAAAAATTGACAAGTTTGATAAAGAGAGACTATCATCAAGCCTAATAGTTTCGATACGCTTGTGTTGCCTCGTCAAAAACCTCACTAGGAAAAATCCAGTGGGATAAAAACCTAGATGGAAGGAAAAAGAGTACAACCACTATTCACCAAAACCTTTGTGAGAAAAATCCGATGGGAAAAATCCACACAAAAGGACAAAAGGTGTAATGCGTATAAGTCTCGTGTAGATTCAATCAATGTCACTCATTGCACAAAATCATAGTAATACACATTCTAAATATATGAGTGACTTCCACTTACATAAACTTGTACGTACACATGTATGGGATGAAGAAATAAGTATACCATTCCTTTAAAGCATATGAGTACAATATGCGATAATCATAATCACTTATTTCATGATTATGGTACTTCAAGACCATAAAACACAATCACTTTCAGCATCAATAGATAATCATTTTATGATCTTTCCAAGTATCCCAATCTATGATACTCTATCACAAGTGTATTTGATGGATAGGCTCATGGCTCAAATTTCAAGTTGAGACAATCATAATTTAACTAGTATGAGTACTTGAGGCTATGTACTCATTATTGTATGGACATTTACAACTTCGCATAATGAGAAATTGAGGTTCATATATATTTCAAACATAAGTTCTTCGAGAACTTTTTCATCAATAGTCCATACATGAGCCATCAATATTTCCATCAAGATATTTATAGTCCTCCAAGAAATGAATTTAAAGTCCTCCAGGGACTCAAGAACCATATAATTTAAACGTGCATGCATGCAGTATGATATATGAATTTAACTAATGTGATATTGCTAAATAAAAGTGATATAGGTATGCGATGAATGATATTATGGCTAAATATCTATATGCAAACAATGATATGACTCAATGATGCAAACTGTACAGTTTCGCCACTAAATCCATTAATTGGATTGCATGTCCATGAGCGCTCTTAATTTCAAACTCCAATCAATAATATGTCGACATTTGGATGGACTTAGATATATGATCCCCATTTGTATGTCCATCTCAAATTGCATATGCATATCGGTTCCATATTATACCGGTATCACATATTAATTCTTGAGATCTCATAATCATCTCTATTTTTGTTTTCAATCAAAATTGTTCAATGATATCTGAATATTCTTTAGGAGGTACCTTTTCCTTTCCATATAGGTCATCTATTTTTAATTCAGATATCTATACCTCTACAGGGGTATTTCATAAGTCGTAAAAACTTATTCATAATTGAACTCACTCTAGGAGCACCAACTGCATAACTTGCCATTTGATGAATATGACTTTCATGATGGAATCGAATACAATTTTGCAATGAAAGTGAACGTACTACACCTCAGGTGTACATATTCCAATATAGTTGGCAATATATCTCAATAATCATAACATGTCATCTCTATAACCAATATGTGTCTCTAATGCCTCCCAAGGGGTCATTTTGTACTCCGTCTCAATATGCATAACATGCCTCTAAATGCTTTCATACTTGTGTACTCAATCATATCGTAGATGTTCATGCTTGAACATCGATTGATTATAGAGATTTGAAATGAAGCTGATATATATGTATATAGATATATGAACCTCATTTTATATCATATCGTGAACATCTTGTTCATCCAGGGATCCTTAATATACATACTTAATGTATGTCTTGTTTTACCAGCTTCCCTCTATTATTCTCCCCCTAAGTTGGGAAAAACTATTTCTTTCAATAGTTACGGAGCATTTAATTAAATCACTACCAGCTTAGATCCACCATTTTCTCATCTCTTTTTGATGAGTTGTAATTGATTGATTCTCTACTGGAGAATATAATTTGGGGAGTACTATAATTTGCAGTTGGTTTTCTTTGTGCTCATATATAAACTGCTCCATAAAAGAGATCAAATTTGATACATTGATTAATAATATAGCTCATATCTTAAATGATCTTGTAGCCACTTTATATCTTACCATACAAATGATATCATGATCTCTAATCACTTTTGATTTCAAAGTAACATAAACTCCATATAAATAGTTATGCTCAATCTCGGTGTTAAGTCTTGCCTTCAAATATAACACAAAAGACACACGAGAGAGCGCATGAGCACATTGATACATTTTAATTCAAGAGAAACTCCAGGTTCTCTAAACGGGTAAATTCAAACCCGTATCTTTGTAATTGTCAAATCAATACTTCATGCAACTAACTTCTGCTTAGTACATTCTCAACATATTCATTATTGGCATAACCATACACATGTTTTTCTGGCCAGACTTAAGATGTGACCTAGAGACATAAACCAGTGTCTCCTTTGTAATGGCAAGACATTTAACTGATCATTTTAGGGAAAATAGTTTGTGCTGTTCTGTAGCATGTACTAAAATTGTACACCACTTGTGCTCTTCTGGAGCATCTATTGAAATAGTACATAACTTGTGTTCTTTTGAAGTATTTATTACACTTGGACATAACTTGTGCTCTTTTGGAGTATCTATTGCACTTGTACATATATGTCCATTGTCATAGTACAAAGTTATTAGTGTAGATGAATAATTTTTGTTTCACATCTTATGAGCTTATATATGAATCATAATAACTATATTCACATACTATCTCCCCCTTTTCGTCTCATCTATTGTTAAAATACAATTTAAATAATATACATCTTCGTACCATTGAAACACAATTATGTAACTCTATAAGCTCAAGTCTTATAAACTAAGCATAAACAAAGTATAAATCTACTTCGTAGTTCAACCTTGGACTTCGGGTCAAGGGCTTGGTCAAGGCCTTGTTTCATGCTTGTAAGAGTTACTTTGAATTTTGACTTTATGGGACTTTTGGCCCAGAATGACATGAACTGCTGGTTTATGCATTGAATATTGCATGGTGGTCTTCATGACCACAAATTTACCACTTCTTTCCAGCACAATGTGTCATGTATGATCGGGTCTATTTCTTTGAACATCGATAATCATAAGTGCCATATCATTATGAAGCAGATCTAGATCAGATGTCAAATTGACAAAATAAATCTGTTTCAAAAATCAACCTTTTTATGTACATTCCATATGCCACTTTGTGGTGCGCAAGAGCACTAACTATTATCATAGGGATGGGCCTTCTGAGCCAAAGCTTGTACTAGCTCATAATCATTCGTACATCATCCCAATTTATAAGCCTTTAGGACACTCTTATGACCATATGGGTTTTAGGCTTCAGGCCTTAATAAATAAATAATTTAATCGCAAAATATCTATAGAAATAGGTGAGGATATTAATAACTAGTTCATTAGCATATTTAAATCGAGATTCCAAGTTACATGAGGTACCCAAACTTCAAAGACTATGTGAGCAATAATAAAAGGAGCAAATTTGACCAACTTGTATTGCAGACATGTACCTCCAAAATCTACTCAAATATGATTATGAATAAAATTAATAAACATAATAATAATTCACATGTCACATAAATCATTCAAGAAAAGTCCAACTGAATATCAAGAGGGATATATTTAATATTGGAATCTAATGTATCAAAATTCAAAATCTTACTTGCATAGACTTGTAATCAAAACAATACACGATAGCTAAATTGTATTTGGAGTAGATCTTAATCAATTAAGGAACTATAATATACACCTAATAATGAACTCACCTTTAAAGGTATATATTTTGCAAACTTATAGAATTGTAGAGCAACCAATAAAATCTTACTCTACCATGCATGATTGAAGGCACAAACATACTATAAAGCCAATGAAAATCAAATAAATAATCATATTTGTTAAAGCAAAGTTACATCCAATAGATATCAAACAATCATTTTTAATAAGCCCATAAAATCGAATCTTTTTTATAAAACTCTTCTACTAGGTTGCAAGTATTATTACTCCAATCGTATGTAACAAAACTAATTTAAATTTGATTGGCCAAAACAAAGATTTGATCACCAACATAAGTGTATTCCAAATATAGGCCAACACTGTATTATAAGACAAAGAATTAAATTGCAATTATTTATTAATCAAGTAGTCATTACGAAGAGATCTAGTACATATGATACAAAAAGAAGACTATATATTGGCCGTCAAAACTAGCATAACATAGCCGAATGCATTTTATTCCTCACAAAGCACTAATAAAAATAAATCAATGGTTTCTTTGGTTCAACATGTGCTTACCTCTGATTAGATCAACTCCATCAAATACCGAAATCATCCTCTTGTATTTGGAGTCTTTATGGCTCCACTCATTCAAGTAGTCCAAATTCATCATACGCCGTATCCCATCTTCGTTTTAGATCGTTTGAACAAATAGTCCATTAAATCTGTATTTCTGTTGCATCCGATTAATATGAGATCTATAATATAAGAAAAATTAGGGTTAGAGCGTGGTGCTGATAACGTGTTATGAAATAATAACTAAAGAGAGAATCAAAGACTAAAAGGGAGAAAGAGGTGTATCTCTATTATTCTCATAGGGGATATATATAGTACATAAGGAGGTAGGGTTTTGCTTGGGGAGCAAGAACCCTAGATACAATCATACAATACAGTTATATGGAAGTATGACTCTTTCCATATTTACAAGATATACAAAAGATATTGGGGATCTTTAATGTACATCCACAATATAATATTTTTATAACAGTAGAGGAGTTTTTTTTTTTTCTTTCTTTTTTAAAGGTGATGAAATTCGAAAAAGCATGTGGATTGTAAATTTGTAAAATATTTTGAAGTTACGCTTAAGTTGGAATTCAAGATAAATGTATGACCATCGGAAATGTCGCAATTACCAACAAAGTCTCTACTCTAGTGGACCACGCACCATAGCATAAACATAAAATTTTCCTATAAAGTCAACAAAGGGTTTGATTAGGTTAGCAAAACTCATTTCTAGCGTGGGATACCTGTGATGATGTTGCCACATATGTAAGACTCAAAGCCCCACAATCATGATTGTCGCCACCAACCCCCCATCTGCTACGTCATTTTTCGATATTGATCGAGCCAATAAATCACCTAGTCCAACTCACCTTTGGATGGACGAGTAAGAGGTAGACGCTTCAAGATCTTATTTATATGAGGGAAAATTGGGTTGATGAGTCTAATGGAGATGTTTCCGATAATCAAAGATTCAACGGCTACCAAGGATGCTCAAACTATGATGGCTTGATTCATCGTTGGTTACGACCAACCAATTTGTAAAGAGTATACCACTTGCGTTACAAACAACTTGATTCATTTTTATTTTTTTTTTAGTTTATGAATTCATTTATGATACTGTGAGCAACTTGGTATAGCTGATCCATGGTTAAAGACTAGAGAGAGAAAGAGAATAGAAAGGGGGGAAGGAGAAGACGGGGATTTATTATGCATTATTGGGGGAAAAGTAATCATCATGAAATTTCGAATCCAGTTGCAAAAGCTCCAACTGAAACTTGAAAGGTGGAAATTTTTAATAAAAACATAATTGGCTTTGTTCATTTCGTTGTTAATATTCCACCTTCAATTTAATTATATAACTTTTGTTAAAAACGCATGTTACTAATATTTGTTCATTTCAACACATTTAAGTTTTGCATTATTCAGTTGAAAAGACAAAGTCTCCTGCCGGATTTAAAAAAAAAAAAGAAAAAATAATTGTTGATAACTTATTTAGTTAGCATCACGTATGCAAATTTTTGGTACAACCATCTAACTGTAAGACGACCCAATTTTGGGTGACTTATCGCAACTTATGGGCTACTTTCAGCGACTTAGGGTGAGTTTTTACCTCTTAGCGTATTTTTATTAAATTAACCTAAGATGTAAAAAGCCAATTCTATATTGCTAAAAGTAGCCCATAAACTACAAAAATCAACTCTAAGTTGAGTCGTTTAACAATTAGACGATTATATTAGACTCGCAATAGATAAGCTAACATCATGTAAAAGAAAAAAAAAAAAAANAACATCTCATCCAACTTTTTGACAAGATGGATAAAATGAAAGAAGCAATCACCTTTCTATTCACCTTTTCACCAACTTTTTGACGTGCACTTCATATACGATCTTGCCGTACCTTCATTTATTATCAGTACCAACCAGTAGAGATTTTGCCCACCGCTAAACTCCTTAAACTCGCCGGAAATTTGGGTTACAGCCCAGCAAGAATCTCTCTCTCTACACTCAACTACACATTCAACGAGCAAACCCTAATTCCCTCAAATTCCTCCATCAATTCAAATGCATTTCCGAAACTGAAAATTTCTCTCTCATACTTCTCTGCCATGGCCGCCTTTCGCAGGCTTATTCCTCTCCGATCATTCGGTGTTCTTCCTCAGAGGTTTAGCGCGTTGTCATCTCCAGTTCTTGAAGGTACAGAATTTTGACTTTAATCTTTAATTTACTTCCAATTCTTGTGTTTTTTGGGTTGAATTTTTATTGATTTGGTGATGTTCAATTTCTAGGAATTTTGGGAGGGACTTACCGGCATTACAGTGAGCAGAAAGTGTTGAGGATTGAGGATGATGAAATTGTTGATGAGGTTGAGAGAATTCGGCATGAATTTGATGCCGCCAAGCTCCGTTTCCTTAAGATTCCTGACGCTCTCATGTCTATGCCCAAGATAAACCCTGAAGGTTGTATTTTCTTTCTCATTTTTTTTTTTTCCTGGTTTGTGTTATTTGCATTTTGGATGACAGAATCAATGGTATAATTCTGTTGCGATTTAGGGATATATGTGAATAAGAACCTGCGTTTAGACAACGTTCAAGTATATGGTTTCGACTATGATTACACATTGGCACATTACTCCCCGCACTTACAGACTTTGATTTATGACCTTGCTAAGGATCATTTGGTCAATGAGGTAAGCTTTGAGATTTTTGTTAAAGATTTGAAATGGGTGCCTACCACTGTTGGGTACGGGGTATGCCTTAGTGAAATCTAATTGTTGTTTTGTTCTTTTAGCTTAGGTATCCAGAGAGCTGCTTGAAATTCAAATATGATCATACCTTCCCTATCCGGGGCTTATACTATGACAAGTCAAAAGGGTGTCTCTTGAAGTTGGATTTTTTTGGGTCGATCGAGCCTGATGGATGCTACTTTGGTCGTCGTAAGGTGTGTTGCTGTCCCTTTACGTTATCATTCATTGTCATGCATTTTTTTTACTTGCACAGTAGGTCTTGGAGTATTCTTGTAGGTTTCAGTTTCAAATTTAAAGATCACCTGTTATTTTTTATCTTTAGTCAAATAATAAATTAATAAGGCAGCATATGGTGTATTGGTCTATTTTAAGGTGGTGGTGGAGGCTTCACATTAGGCTTCTCTGTGATAGTCTTGATGAAGGAGGCCTCAGCTTTAGGTGGTCGAGTAGGCCACCATTTGTCGAAGAGTTGCCTTTTCAGGCTTTACTGGTTGATTCTATCTCATGGATGGATATGTATATTAGACGAAATTTTGGATTTGTGTTGAATCATAGTTTATTTGTAAATGTATTCTATTTCACACCCAATTTGAGATACAACTTACAATAAACATGGCTGAAGCATTAGGATATATTCTGACAGTTACCTTGAACCTTGAAGTTTTTTGGTACTCAGATTCCATGTACAAGTTTAGTAGAGTAAGGTGAATGGTGGGGTAGACCCCAAAAATAGGTTAGGAGCAAACCCCTAATGCTAGGCTTGCTTTTATTCTTTAAGATTAGAGTGAAGAGCTCTGGCACGAAGCCCTGGAAGACTTATCATAATGGGATGGGCTGGTGGTGAGCAGTGTACTTCTGGATCTTGCTGCAGATCATCAGAAGTCATTAAGATGGGAGATTATAAGATTCTGATTCTACTAAGTTTGAATGTTCTAATTGTTTTTCTTCCCTCATCTGGTATGTCATGAAAAGAGCTAATGAAAGAGTTGTATCAGGTTGAGGATTCCATCTTTATAACTAGTGCACATTGGTTTAGTCCAAAGATTATAAGAACTGACACTGAATAAGTTGTGACGGAATGGTTAACAACTGTGCTGTACCGTCTATATCTTTAGGGTAAGGCAGTGCACAATAAACAAAGTTCAAAAGCAATACAACATCTTAGACTATAATTTTTAAAAATAATACTGTAGAAGATGACGAAGTACAAAATCTCAAGCACAAAAAGTGATTTTCCATGATACATTTTATAGGAAGAAAGAGAGAATAATATCTGTGTTGCAGAGAATGGAGAAAATTTTCGTTCAACTGAGGGCTCAAACGCTCAATACAACACCGCCCTCCTGTTAACTCTTGACATAAGTCTGCAGCTACAACTGATGCTGAACCTTTTTCTTTTTCTTTTTTTTTTTGTCCTGTTTTCTTTTTGGATAATATCATGCATCTCCAGCATTAAACCAAATTCACAACTTATTGTCGCACCCAAAAAAAATAAAAAATAAAATCTTATATTATCCTAGTGTCTGTGACGTCTAATTTGTGGTAATAGGTTGGTTTACTAAATTGAAATGCATGTCTAAATTGGTGATTATCTGATTTTAGCATTATGTTGCATTTACTTGTCCAGCTTAGCCGGAAGGAGATAATAGAGATATATGGAACAAGACATATTGGCCGTGACCAAGCACGGAGGCTCGTTAGTTTGATGGATTTTTTCTGCTTTAGTGAGGTTAGTTTTTGCGTTGTGTGATTGATAGTATGGTGGACAAGTTTCCTTTTCTATTACTCTCGCTACCATTTTAGTTTATAATGCAATTAGCTGTGAGACCTCTTCCCATTCTTTTTGTTTTCTTTCAATCACTACAGTGAGAAATCTTAGTGCAAGTTTTACTTTTCGTTAATAGTGATATGTTGCATCATCTCATGTCATTTAAAATGCTGCTTCTAGCCACCCATTTTGCTAATCAGATTATGATTCTTAGCATATAGTAATCTGGTGTCTAAGTGCCAAGCCCAAAGTATTCCTTTCTGATGCTTTTCCATGGCTGTCTTTTACAGTATGCATATGTTTGTGAGGCAACTGATTTCTGGGGCTGTGGCCGTGCACAAGCCCCCCCAATCTCCTTCTTCTTGTTATTATATATTTATGAGGGCACTGATGATTTTGCATTAAAAATTGTACTTTACTTCATGATTTGCGAACTTACAAATGTAATACTATATTGTCCAATCTATGATATTGCATTTTACTTGTAAATACATACTCGTTTGTGTAATGAAATGATTTGGTGCATTTCATGAACATGATGCTTGGTATGTTATCTTGCTCAAAGACAAACATGGGATCTTTGTCATATGAATGGTGCATTTGTCAGAAGACTGTTAAGTTGCTGATAATCTCTTACTTTTGCATTTGAATGGCATGTCAAACTTGTACCTTGCTATCTCTCTGGAATCTGGAATTCTGGATGACCGATAGGGTTACATTTTGGAACATTTGTGTACATAAACCCAGAGTGAATTGAAAACTAGATATCAAAAAACCTGACCCAACATAACCGATACCCGAAATTATATGATAATACTCCAAAATCCGGTTATATCATTGGACCAAACTTGATAATGCACGATTGGAAGTAATTGAGATCAGAGTAAATTCGGACCGATATTTATCTAAAATATTAATAGAGCTGACTCAAAGTTACCTGAAAGCTGAATTGAGTCAACTGACTAGAAAAGCCTTATCTACGAAGACGAAAGAAAAAGTCATTATTTCTAGCTCTATAGAATTAACTTGTGACCTTTTGCAGACACAACATCTGATTATACCTCAATATGAATTTGCATGACTTGATCTTGCGTAAAATTAAAAGTCTCCAACTACCCTGATCAACCTTTTACGATCATAATTCGAGCTAAACCAGATGTGATAACCTAAATTTCAAACTAACTCAAAACCTAGATTAACTGAAATTGACCTAACATGACTTGAGTTGACTCAAAATCCGGCGCAAGTAAACATGATCCAACCAAGCAAGACCCATGTACTCATGCAACCTTATAACCAAACTCACAATAACCTCTAACCGAAATGCAACTCAAAATCAACCCGGACTTGCCTGCTTGCTATCTTTACTAAAAAAATGTGAAGCTACTCCAAATAAAACATGCTGCAAGAGCGAGACTGTTACATTTCTCTCTAACAATAATTGCAAGGATAACACACTTCCAGTGAAAGTTTCAATTCATATCCCTCTTAAATCTTCAAAACTGTGTTTTCCTATTAAGAATTCTGTGTTATCCTATTAAGAATTCTGTGTTATCCTATTAAGAGTTCTAGTGTCAAATAAACATTTCAACCCGGCAAGGACCTTTGCATGAAGTTACATGTAGTAAGGGAGAAGGCTATAGGAGTAGAATAACTGGATGGGAAGAACCTAAAATTCGCAAGTGTGTCGAGTCAGGTGACTAATTCATCTAATTCGCTTATCCATCTCCATTGAAATGAATATTTCATGCCACTGAGTACCATTGATAGTACATATGGAATAGGGGCGTTATTTTAGGAAGTTAGATGAATGACTGCATTTTATTTGGATCCCCTTATGCTAGGAAACGAGTCTGTCTAGTTGGTTAGATTTTGGCACTACCATCCTCTCACATAGGCAATGGTTTTTTAGGCTATGGATAACTAATTTCCGAATCCTTAACCACCATGGACTTAGGCATACAAACCTTATTCCCACACATGCAAACCCACATGATCTTCTCCATATCTGTTAGCAGTCATGGGCAAGAATTCCTAGAAGGGACAAAGATATAAGGGAACGCAATAGAGGATATTAGAAGGTTCTTTCCAAGCATCCATATGTGTAGTGCTGAACTTCCAATATGCATGTGAGAGCTAGGAGCTCAGCCCATGGAGTTATTTATTTGATCTATTTTTGTAGCCTTATTATGTTTCCCATTTTTTGCTGTGTATATTGATGCAAGTGTTGTGGTCTCATCATATCTGATACTTAAAAGAAATATTGGTTGTTCCAGACAGTGGCTAAACTGAATAACTTAAGCTTAATTTTAGCCAGTGTATCTCTTTCTTTGTTGGTCCAGTTTTCTGAAACTGCAATTGTTTGTTACCTTGAAGGCATGTCTGATTGCAGACATAGTGCAACATTTTGTTGATGAAAAACTGGAGTTTGATGCTTCTTATGTCTATCACGATGTTAACCATGCAATTCAGCATGTTCATAGAAGTGGATTGGCTCACAGGGGAATTATTTCTGATCCTCAAAGATACCTTGTTAAAAATGTGAGTGCCATTTTTGTTTATCTGCTTAAACAGCAATAGTTATTCACTTATTCTGTTATTTGCCGCTGTCATCTATTAATCCTGACATTATTGTGCTTATTTTCTTAATCTGCAAATCTTGATGTTGTTGTTGACTGTCCCTTGCACTGTTCAATATACCAGGGTCAGTTGTTTTGCTTTTTGAAGATGCTTAAGGAGAAAGGAAAGAAATTGTTCTTGCTGACTAACTCACCCTATTATTTTGTTGATGGAGGCATGCGCTTTCTATTGGAGGTAATACTCATTGTCTTGGAGATCCTGTGTTGTTTGATGCATTTTTCTTTTGATATCATCACCAAGATGCTATTGGGTGAGGGGGGAGGAGGAACTCAGAGTCTACAAAAGCTGATGTGCAAATAACTAATGCTTTAAAATAACTGTAAGCTATAGAGTAACCAATTTCGTGAAGTATGTAGAAGAAAAGACTTTTGTCACGAAGTTTTTATTCCGCTTACCCTTTGAGGATTAACTGATTAGAGGAAAAAAAAAAAAAAAGAGTTAGGCTGTGCTTGGTGCAAGAAGCCGATAGCTGATGACTGATAACTTAGGCCCTGTTCGGGGTGGTTGCCAGTTTTTAGTTTTGAAAAATTTCCAACTCTTAGTAGAAATTTAAGTTAAAGCTGAATTTTTTTATGCATACAGTCCCTGCTTCATTTTCAAAACTGACAACTGAAAACTGAAAACCAAAAAAAGTGGTTTTCAAAAACTGGTTTTGAGTTTCCAAAAAAACTGAAAACTGGCAACTGGCAACCATCCCAAACAGGACCTTAGTTGCTAGCTTTTGGATTTTTGTCGATTGCTGTTAATAGAGGATTGACTTAGAAGTGTGGTAAAGTAGCTGTTAAACTAGCTAGCTGATTAATGTAAAATGACTAATAAAATAAATATTAGCAAGGGAAAAACTATTTCAATTATGAAGGGTTAATTGGGAAAAATTTATGAGAAGTTGGCCTTTATTTGGTCAAAAGATAGCTTACTAAACAACTTTAAAAGGAAAAAAACTAGGTGTTTGACTAGGTCAATGAGCTATAAGCTAAGCTTATTGTGCATTCCAAACTTAGTCCTAGCCTTTAAAGCATGATACTGCGTTTTGGCTATCTGATAGGTAAAGAAAAGGAAACAAATTTTCTAGTGGAGGTGATTCTAGGAGGTGGTTTTGTGACTCCTCGGGTGAATATTCTTGCAAGTTTCTTCGTCAATGCTTACACCCCTCTTCTTGTAAAAATCTTTATTTGCAAGGCAAATGTGTTTCTTAGGTGCGAGCATTTGTATAGACTTTGATGTTTGATAGGATTGACACTGATGTTCTATGCCAAAGGAGGAAGACAAGGGTTGTTTTGTTGCCTAATATTTGTTTGCTTTGCTGGGCTAGTGGTGAGACATAATCACATCTTTTTTGCTAGCTTACGGCACATTGATTTTACACAGTATGAACCGTCCTAAGTCCTAACATAACTTTATATTAATGCATCTCTTGCCTCCTCGAAAGTGGCGTAAAAATAAAATGCATTACCGATTGCTTTTGGAAGTTCTTCCATTTGAATAGGTGTTCCCTCCATCGGAGACTCCTTTTCCACTCCATGCCTTATGAAAACGCCATACATCCCATTGTCCCATCTTTATTACAACTGAGGCTAAGAGCCTTGGAAAACCTATTTTGAGTGGAGCTTTACTTGTCCAAGTTTCCAACCAAAAGTGGGGCTGCTTGACTTTATCTTTCTCGGATATGGTGGCTAGGATAGTCTATGGGTGTGGATCTGAGGATCACATCTATTATCAGGACTTTTTCTTGTTTTTGTCAAAATTCAAAGTGTACAAGACTACAAGTGCTACATCATATACTAGTCACTAACACTTTTGAGTTTGTGTAAGCACATCCTTGGTTGTTTGTTATTTCACCGCCTTGAGTGCTCATCATACTTAATAGCCTGCATGAGAATGACAATGGATTGGATAAGGATTAGGTGGAGTCATACTCATACACAAATCCATGTACTTTTGTTCAAATGATCTAAGCAGGTAACTGGACACCAGTTGAATATTAACTAGTATTTTCTAAATTTACACTGACATGCATGCACATATGTGTCCTTTTCTTTCTCTTTTAAGAAAACATGTCATATATAAGCCATACAAATACAAGTCATCATAAAATTAATTGTTCAAGTAAGAACTAAATATGAATAAATATGTATTTACTCTCCTCTCATACTAATAGGTTAGAATACCTAAGTTGTTTTCATCAAAACTATCACTACTCTTTATGAATAAGAGTAACAACTAATAATGTGTATGGTAATCGCTAAGTTCTGAAAAACATTTTACATTTCAAAGTATTAAATGGATATGGATATCATTGGGTGGATTAATGGATCTTAAATTGTCATACATATCCTATCTACTCGTATCCGTATTTGATCCATATCCATATATTTGAAATCAGGTCATCGGGTAGAGTAGGTATCCAGCGGGTGCGAATGAGATTGTCTCCCCGCCCTTGCATAATCTCTTTATGGACCACCATTATTAAGATATTTCAGCCCCTCTTTTTCTATATTTCTTGGTGCATTTAGTTGCTTTGCTTTGCACATCTTTAGCTGCAATTGGCTGCTCAATCCTAGTGTTTGCTGACTGGTATGTGATATATAACAAAGAAGTGACCATGTTGTGTGCTTGTTTGATATGTTGATCAGGGTTCCTTGGGCTGCGGAGACTCTTGGCGAGAATTATTTGATGTAGTCATTGCTAAAGCCAATAAACCAGACTTTTATACGTCAGAGCGTCCATTTCGGTTGTTGCTTCTGCTCTTCTATTTGCTTTTCAATTGTCAATGAACTAAATCTCAAGCCTAGGTCGACAATAGACTCATTATTCCAATGTTAAATATATTTCACTCCTTTATATGTATGATGGATTTGGAAAACAACTTTGTAAGTGTAATTATCATAGTTTACTATTTCCTTTGCAAACTGCGTTCCAGGTTTTGCCCGAGTATAGATTACCATGAATTGGGAAAACAGTTTTGGTTTTACTGAGTAAGCGCATGACAAGATGCTAGCATATTAGTATCATCTTTAAGAATAACCAATATGTGATGTCAGATTGTAGATGTAGGTGTGAAGCTAATGGAACAAAATAGAGTCAAATTAGAGTCTAAAGTTGTACTTCCTTTTAGAACTGTGGCGTATTGGGCCCTCGTCTTGCAATTATGACTGATATCATGTATTCTATACAGGATGCCACATGTGCATCAAATTAAGCCTAATTTGACCTCCTGAAGTTCCCTACTCAACTTTCCATGTTCCTATTTGAGTTCCATTTATTATGTTAATAGTGTTCCAGGTAGCCTTATCAGAAAAGGAGAGGTTAGGCTTTTTCCATATAAGAGTTGGTTGGAACATAAACAGTTCTGGTCAAAGTTCACTTTTTGCTGAGTGATTCCCAAAGGTTCCAATTTTCATTATTGTGTTGTCATATAGCATCAAGCTTAGTCCAACAATGAACATCTGACTTTGCCAAGCCCCAGCCTAGGTTTAAAAGTTACTGTATTGTGACTACTGGCATTTTCTTTTCCAAACTTCAGCCCAGTTTACTCTCAACTGGCATGTGACTACTGGCATTTTTTTTACATACTTATTGTTCAGCTGTACATGGAGACTGTTTGTGATTTGTCACTTCCTTTTTACTGCTTCTCAATCATTATGCCTGACTTATTTTTTCATTGATAATTGAAGTTGACCTGTATTACTGACATCTTTACTTCTGTGGTTTAGATGCTATGACACCGTCAAGGATACATTGACATTCACCAAGGTGGACGCGTTTCTCCCCAATAGAATATATTACCATGGATGCCTGAAATCATTTCTCCAAATTACGAAGTGGAATGGTCCAGAGGTATGTTATAAATTCTTATACTTATTCTTGCTGAATATTATTTCTGAACTATGGAGTATTACATATCAGATTGCTGAACCTGATCTTCAAAATTTTATTCTTCATATTTTGGTTTCTGCTTCACATACCTTTCCTTAAATTCTTTGATAGGTCATATACTTTGGCGACCATCTTTTTAGCGACCTCAGAGGGCCTTCAAAGGCAGGGTGGCGTACTGCTGGCATCATTCATGAATTAGAAGTACGTATTTTTTTGGCATTCCAGTACTATTACCTATGCCTTTTTAACTCTTGGGATGAATGCTACTTTCATGCTAGTTGTTTTTCATAAAATAGAATTTTTTTTTTTTTTTTTTTTTTTTTTTAGCAGTATGCTTGACTTGTACTGAAATTGGTAGTCAGTGCTATGTTAGTTCCATAAAACCTTATTTGGCAACTCAATCTAATAAGTTGTGAGAGAGAGAAACTGAAAAACAGATAGCAGAAGAGGGACTTTTGAGGGTGTCAAGGTGGAAGAGATGGAGAGAGAAGCAAATTTCAAGTAGCATGGGTAGGTCTGCTATCTTATGCCCGTATATATTGATCTTTTGAAAGGCATAGTGGAGTGGATTGCACAATTTCTAATCTTAGATTTGTAGGTCAATCCAAACAATGTATTTGGGCCAAATCCATTGAATATTTAAAACCAATCTTAGTGCCAAACAATCTATAGGTTTTCTGCTTAATATTGAATATATATTTCAAAACTCTATATAATACTACTGATAATAACTTTTGTTCTTTACGCTTTATTTGTGCATGGGGGAGACCACCTTGATGCCCTGAAATATAATTGCTTTATCGTTCAACCAAAATTTGTTATCCTTCATATGCAAATGTTTCTACAACATTTCAGTAGTTCTTTCACAAACTATTACAGAATCTGTATAATTCTCTTGCTGCCTTCTTTCAATTGTGGAATTGGAAAATGAGAGAAATAACTATAGATTACTCCCACCATCTGGAAACAATAAAGTCTTGCAGTTAATTTGAACTGATGATGTGACTGCTAAATATTGACAAAGGGATTAGTTGGAAAGGGGATGTCTTAGAGGTGGTTTGGTCTAGCTCCTAGGATTTTGAGCCTCTCCTTCGCAAATATTTCCTCCCCTCTCCCCGTCTCCTATACTTTATCTTCTCATGATTATCTTAGAAACCAAAATGGGGTTAGAAGTAGAAACCCTTAATTGGAGCTTCAACTTATAGCCCCATTTTAGTTTCTTAGAAGTTCCGGAAGGAGGAAGTGAAGGAAGAAGTGAAAAGGGGTGAGAGCAAAGATACTCGTGAAGGAGAGACTCAAATCGAAACTAGGCCAAAATGGCCTCTTAGACTCTCAAGCTCCTTTGCCATAATAACATTAGGTAGCGTTTGGATCAGTCATTTGATTTTAAATTTCAAGAATTGAATTTCTGAATTTGAAATTCTAGAATTGAAATCCAATTCCATTGTTTGGGAATCACTAGAATTTGAATTTCAGAATTTTTAAATCAAGGTTCTTTGTTTGGATAACTCTAGGATTTTAATTGTAGAATTTCATAACAAGGGTGAAGAAGGCCCATCACAAACTTCTTTGAATCTTCCAACATATCAAGTCTAATTTGTCAAAATTTTGTTTTTCTTGCAAAAGTAATCTGCACTACAATTGCAAAAAGGTGAAAAAAATAGAAATTTGAGGAGAGAGAAAATCAACAGTATGATGTTGTTCGATTGAACAATGAATCTGGGTAAAATTACAAATGAAAAGGATAAAAATGTCTCCAAAATAGAAGAAACAATTCTTCAAATATCAAAATCACAATGTATTGAGTTCTCTTACTTAGGGTTCCAAATCCCAATCCCTCATTGAACAATCGAAGCCATGGAGTTTCTTCTTCAAGTCTTCCTTGCCGATCTCATTCTCGCTGACGTTCATCGCCGGAGCCTCGTCGTCGCTGGTATGTCAACGTCCTACTTGTTCTTCTAGAGAGAGAGAGCCGCGAATGTCAGAATGAAAGGATCAATGCCGAAGAATCTAGAGAGAGAAGTTGCATGTGGTAGATGAAGAAATCGTCACCATAAATGGAGCTTCGTTTATTGGGATAGAATCAAACGATGAGAGAAGAGGAAGAGATGAAGAGTAATAGCAGACCGGCAGCCATTGGAATGCTCTGTTTCATAGGAGAGAAAATCGACAAATTTGGGGTGAAAGATAAACGACAAGTTAGGGTAAGCGAGAGGAGAGAGAGAGTATAGTAATGGGTTGGGCCTTTGGAATTTGGAATGACACCTATATTTTATGAATTTTAAATTCTTAAATTTTAGCCTATTTAGAATACTCATGGATTTGGCCCAACTCCAACTTCTAAATTCTAGTGTGTTCCCAAACACTGGAATTGGCCCAATTCTAGCATTTGAAATGAATTGATCATATCCAAACAGGCCATTATATTATGTACTTTGATTCCCTTGCCTACCTATTTCAGCATGGAATGGAAACGTGAGTTGATACTGTAAGTCGAACATAATTTTCCCATTAAAGGCACCCTCAGTGGCAAGAATGATGCACATTAGTGACAAATAAGATGTCTAAGTCAAGATTTGGTGTTAATGTATAGGTCTAAACAGAGATCATCATAGCAGATATGTTTTGCCGTATCCTGTTTCTGTCTGTAGTCACTATTTCTTTATGGATTTTTAATCCACAGTAGTGAATTACAGTAAAGTATTGAATATTTTTTGGATTTACTTGGCAGCTGTTTCTTAGTTTGTTTAGAATGAGCAGAAAAGTGTCATATGTTGAGTGCTGGAACCTAAGTGAGAACAGCAATTGGAAAAGCATTGCTTAATGCTTTTGTTATGCCTTGGTTAATTCTACTTGAGGCTAGTTATACTTGATCCTTTGCTATGTAACACAAGTTATGGAGTAGTAAAGAGGTGTAAATGTCTCTAGTAAATGGGCTAGTTATGGGGGAACTTTGATGGTTTTTCAGGCTTTATAAGTACCCTATATGAGGCCAGAGTGTCTGGTGCCCTTGACATTGTATTCCATCCTAGAATTCATACTCTTAGTACGATCATGGTTTTTAACCAGTTGGGATTTCAACGTAAAAAAATCACTTGTGTTGATTTGTTGTCATTTTAATTCCTTTAATTATTGTTGTGAGCATTGGAGAGATCATAATATCCCGGTTATAGATCCTAGGACTATTAATCTGTAATTGATATATGATGAATATTGGTTAGCTGTACATGTCTACCTGAGCAATTTTCTCGTGAGTAGTTCATGTATCTTCTGCCCTTGGCTGCATTGAGCGTGAAGGAAACAAATTTCATAATTATTTTATAACCATAGCTGTAACACCTTAGCATCTAAAGAGAATTATGTTGAGGACTTCTAGTAAATTATAGACCTAGTGATAATAAGGGTGATACGCTACCCACAACCTTGTGTGTGCTTGCATTAGGTTGCATTAGGTAGCTACAGCTGTGGGATAACTTAGTCAAAACTTCTCGTATGGAACAGCCTCTTTGAATCACAATGACAGGGTACATCTGAAGCCCCTGTCCTAATTAAGTAGTAGCCTCTGCACTGGGTGGTCGTTTATTGCATAACTTGCATAGATTTGTAACATTGTATGCTAGCAAGGGGTCTACCGACCAGACCTCACCTAGCAGGTTAATTTGTGGTTGATTGGTTATAATAGACAAGGAAGCTACCTCGAAAAGGTGCTTTGTCTTTCTTTAGTGCATTTGGCAGGAAGCTTGGGTTTCTTTTTTTGATTTGTTTATTATCATTTTTGGGAGGTGAACAACGAGTAAGATATCATGGGTCTATAGTCCTCACAGAACTGCCCTCTGCAAGGTTCATAATAGTGGCTTTTTCCTGGATGATGTCCTCTAGCTCATGTGCTTATTCTTTCTAATAACTAATCTATTACCATGTTACTTGGACTCGGGGACAAGAATAAGCTACGGGCGTGGATATGAGGATTAACATCATCTATTTCAGTGTTTTCTTCTGATTTCATGTTTTTGCAATAGTCCAAGTGCACCACCATATTCAAGTGGCCAAGGATCTGATACGGACAGTTTGGTAGATTTGAAGATTGTGATTTGTGAGGAACATAGGTCTATTATATACTGATTTTTTGATAAAAGAATTTGGTATGAAAACCAAAAAGAGATAGTAATTACAACCTAAGAGGACAAGGAGTCTTCAAGAGAGAGATAGGTACAAAAAGAATCAGTAATTACATATCACCCCAATGCCGCTGGATATCAGTCATGATCAACCCCTTAAAAGCCCCAACATCTTTGGCCTATAGAGAGGCCAGGTCTATTATATTCTGATTAAAAAGCTTCTTCTTCTATTTTAGTTTCTCCATCTTCCTTTTGAATGAAATTCCTTATTTTCCTCCGGATTTGCCTACATGTTATGATTGAAAATCTTTCTTCTCTATTTGTCTTCTTTCGATATAAAATTCTTTACAAGTCCGGAATATGAAGGTAATCTCAGTTTGCTTATTTAATATATTGTCATTTTACAACTGTATTCTAATAGTTGGATTTGGTTGATGCAGAACGAAATACGAATACAGAATGACGATAGTTATCGTTTTGAGCAGGTATCCTCTAGAACAATAGTGCCATCTATGGTTTTAGGTTATTGCAAAGAGATGAGATGATTTATTAAAATGTCTATAGTTTTTAGGAAATGCATTTGCTGAATATATTATTTCTTCTTCTTCTATAAGGCAGTGGTTTCGAATATGGGTTTTTTGTTTTTATAATTTAAGATTCTACGTGGTACCTCTGCGTTTGTGTAATGACTTTAACAATACCCTAAACTAGCCATTTGTTTGTGGAGTTAAACTTCACTAAGTGCCTACTTGATACATATAAACATTAATTTGTGATGTATGTTGAAAGACAACTCTTCTCATGTTCAAAACCAAAACACGCAATAATTCTTCAAAGCATACTCCAAAATCTTTTTATCCATAATACTTTAAAGTTGTCAATTAACATGTTTAGGCATCATCACTTCATATGTGCCAATTTTACACTTCATGAGGTTGAACTCCATAAACATTCGACAAGGTAGACTTAAGGGTACTGTTAAGACCATTAGTCAAACAAAGGGGTATCAGATAAATCATAATAAAACCACAGGGGTACCACATAAAATCTTAAAATAAGAATGATTTTGTAGGTACCATGTAGAATCCCCTCCCCCCTTTTGTTTTTTGTAGCTTTAATGTTCGCCAGGGCTTTTGGAATGGCTTCCATGACGCCTTATGTCACTAAGGCTTCATATACATGGAGGCATTGCCACTCGTAAGGACATATTGAGTTCAGAAGTGTGCTATATAGAATAACTTCATATGACCAAATAAGGCTAATTAAAAAAACAAGTATAATCTGATTGCAACAAACTTTCACGAGCTTGTAAATTTCTTGTTATAAGCAAAGAATATGACCATAAACATATGTGTTGGTTGTATTTCATGGGTTCCTTCCTTATGTATGATGTTGCTTGTGCTACTTTATTTTTTTGAATTCTTGTTTAGATCCCTCGCTTTATTTAAATAGTACTAGTATAATGAATGACCTGCCCATTATGCACGGAGCTAGTTGGAGGGATGCGTCAAACCATAAATCAGTGATGGAATAATATTAATTTATGGGAATTCTCAAATGAGACGCGTCTCATCTTTGTTTTGGTGAGACGGACCAAAAACTAGCCCTTTTATCATGAAAACTCACTCTTTTATATGATAAAACTCACCATTTTCTTACAAACCATGAAAGCGTTTGCT
>BSSO01000704.1:0-29734 GCA_030267885.1 Mesembryanthemum crystallinum
GGGTCACGGGACAGACATTGTCAAGAGTACAATGGCACCACGTAGAATCGAAAAAAAAAAAAAATTACACCATGTGGAATTTGCCAGATCACAGTTGCACCATGTAGAATTTCCCTTTTTTTTTTAATGTTAGAATTCGTATTCAACATAACAATAAAGTGACAGATATAAACTCATGGACAAAACTAAATCAAAATTGATAAATTTTGTACTAGTAGCTAAGAATACATACATCAGGTGCATGAACACAAAACGTAACAACTTATGCAATAGGCATAATGATCTTTAATTCTTTACAGAGAACATAGGAGTAAGAGCTGCATAAATGGAATACAATAGGAGCACAAAGTAGAAGATGGCAGCTATAAAACCAGCAACCAGAGCTCCGGTGGTCTGATCACAAAACTTAGCCACTTGACCACAAATGGGGAGCCATCCGGCATGGCTATTCCCTTTCTTCCCTACATAAGCTATTGCCATGGCTGCTGAGATGCTCGACGTCAACAACAGTGTCATCACCTATTCATATATTTTGCATAATTGTGCAATTTTAACATTAATTAGTATGCAAATTTAAAAGGAAGATTCCCAATGAAACAATGTACTAAAAGAATTGAAGTTAGTGAAAGAAGATTGAGAGAAGTTTGGTTTTTCATCACATGTATCCGCATCGGATGAGGATCCTCATCCATCTGCATCTATTTTAAAGTCTCCGACTAATCAGTAATCATGTTCCAGGTTAAATTGGAATATAGTATATACAAATTACCACTAGTCCTTGAGATGAATTGTGGTGTTTTATATGTACCAAAATCACAATTCATTTTAGCATAATTTGCATTTTATTCTAGATATATTAAGCTTATTCTTCAGCTTTACCCAATATGAACAAGCTAAGAGTGGAAGATTCCACTTTGTACTTGGGCCATCCTGATCAAGTATCAACCACCCCCAACCACCTCTTTCCCCTCCCCCTCCCAAAAAAAAAGAAAAAATATAATTAGTGTGACAAAATTACGGCAAAAAATGAGGTTACAATTCTTTTGCAAGTAATAATTTCTCTCTTTGTAATGGTTTGAGCGCATCAACAACACTAGTCTGAGTTTGAATCTAAAGCTCATGTTCATATTCACTTGTTTGCTCTCATGTAACATACTATTCAATTCATAAACTAAAGAAAGAGATAAATTGGATATTGGGCAAAATCCGAGTTTTAGTCTTGTAAAATAACATGACATAGTAGTACATGCCTTTATCTAGAGCAAGCTAAGAATGAGAGGAAACAGAGCAATGGTGGCAGAGATGAGACAGAGAGAGCAATGCAGTACCGTATCGAGAACAAGAATGAAGCGCCAAAGCAAGGTCTTGAAGGGAAGCAAAAGAACTGCCAATGAATAGCAGCTTACAATTGCATTTGCAATCACAAAGTACCTAAATATATAACAACAACACAACTAACATTTCAAAATACCCCAAAAGAAAATAACAATATAAGAACAAAATGCATGAAAATTTGATTGAGTAAATGAAACTTAACTCACTTGAAAGAGGGAGAATTGGTGTATTTCGCCTCGAATTTGAAGTTAAAAACATTAGCAGAATCATGGGCTGTGCCCATTACAATGGCTGCTATAACACAAGCAACCAGAGCAATTATTCTAAGGAGTATGGTGATTATGCTCTTAAACTTTGCCATCTCTAATTTTTCATCAAACTTTCATAAGTTAGTTCAAGTTTGTTGTGGAAATTTTATTTATATATAGTCCCATGTATCAAGTGTGAAAAATGTATAAAAGAGAGAAGTGGTAGGATGAGATGGGTTTAGTTTGGTAGGATGGCAGATGAGAAGTGGAACATGATTTGTCAATTTTCCAGTTTTTCTGCCTTAAAAAGGATGTTGTGTTACTTCGGTAACCTATCAAGTTATCTTCACTAGTTTGTGCTGACTTTTCTGATTGCATCTAATGTGTGGGAAGAAATATCTCAATGCCAGACTTTAGGTGAACATGTTTTGTACAATGGGTTAGACTAAGACAATTGTGATATGCATTCATTGATGGTAGGTAGGTGTGAGTGGTTTGACATTCTTAAATTTATTAAGAAAAGTCGTGGATAAGGTTTAAATGAATAAAATACTATGGATCCATTCATGTCGTCTTGTAAAAAGTTCCAACAAACTCCAATTACAGGCTGCAGACGCTGCAATACCCAAAAATTCAGTCATAGAAAACATACCCTACTTATAGATTGAGAGTAATTAACCCCTTTATTGATTAGTTTGGTGCAAACATGGCTAACTCTTAATCTTTTCATGTAAAAGATTTCAATAGAAGCAGATAGGGAACACTAACTTAAGGAAACCCCCCCCCCCCCAAAAAAAAAGTCCACTCTTCTCAAGACTTGAATAAAGTAAATTTAAACACACTTTTCTTAATAAAATTCTATTCATTCAACTGAGTAAAATAAAAACTCAACTTCAGATTGGGTAAAGAATCTCAAGGTAAACCTTTGTTGTTCCTGCACCACTTCATTATCACATCCATTGAGCAGTTGAGCCAAACATTTCTCTTTTCTTCAAGCAAAAAGGTTCATTATACAAATATTGAAAAGGACACTGATTATTTGAATTACATGTGGAATATCCTAGTTTTGAAGTTCCTATCACCATCTATCAACATACTCCCTGTTCATAAACATAGGCTAGAAATTCTAGAAAGCATTTGCTAAAATATGTCAGGCCACCTACCCACACAAATCTGAAGGACATATTTAAATTGCGAAGTTGAAAGATTTTTGTCATGGTTTCCAAACGTTTAGGATTAGCAAATTCCCTCCATTTTCTAATTTTTCAGGTACAAAGGTGGGAAGTAGGTGATCAATATGAGTTTGCATTCAATGTAAAATCACTTTAGTGATGCCATTGTTATGTTCATGCCGTAAAAGCAAAAGTGCAATGCTTGCGTAAGGGTAAGTGCCAAATTTAAGATCATAGACATTCATAGATGTCAAGAAAATATAAGGAAATTTTTTCAAAAATACCCTTGTAAATACAAATTGTTTAGCAAAACCCCTTATAAAGAAATTGTTGTAAGAAATTTTCTTTTCAAGTCAACTTCACCTTAACTATATCCCCTTAAGATGTTTTTCCGTGTAAGAAAAAGGTAGATGGACAAAAATGCCAACATATTTAGAAATTTAAGCTTAGATTTGAAGTGGAAAATGACATAAGTGATTAATAAGTTGGATTACATAGATTTCAAAAGAAAAATGATGTGTAAGTGACTAATAAGTTGGATTATTTATATTTAAGGGGAGAATAATGTGATTCTAGATTATTAAAGTGTGTTAAATGGTCTATGTGACTCGAGGGTATTCTCACCATTTTCCCATAAATTTGGTCGGAAAACATTTAAGAAGGGGGTTAAGGAGGGATATTCATTGTGAAGAGGACTTATAACGGGTTTCTTACAACTAATATTTTTAAATAAGGTTTTGTTCAAAAAAAAAAAAGTGATAATTATCAGGGAATTTTTAGGAAAATTCTCAGAAATATAACTTCGTAAAAATTATTGAATATAGTGGTCATTTGGTGACAAGATATAAAACATATGAAGTTGCGTCTTCAGAAGTAGAATTTGTCGTGTTTTCTCGTCAACAATAAATGTTGAAAGTTAGACTTCCCATAAAATTGTACTTCTCACATAATAAGTAGGTTGCTCACGTGAGTCCTCCTAGATAAGTATAATTTCACGTAGAAAGTGTTACTTCATATGTTCTACTAAACAACTTGTTATACTTCACGAGAAATTATAATTTTAGAGAAATACAACTTCATGGTAATTACCAAATGACCACATAGTGTCATTATCGAATATAGTACTATAATGTATGGTTGAACATCAACACGTAATTTTATAGAGTATATGTTAAACTTCAATAGAACCGAATGCAATTTAAAATTACTAATCATGCTTGCTTACCAGCTATGTTCACCTAATCATGCTAGGCTGGCCAATGATCTCTTTCCATTCACAAGGGTTGGAAATCGAACTCCCGACTACTTGGTTAAGGGACGAAGTGAGTTACCACTATGGCAAGACCAACTTGATTAATTTCATATTATTCAATTCCACATATTATTATTCATCCCGTGCTTTTAATTTAGTTCAATTCATATACTTTTAGTTGAAATGGACAAATCACATGTGATTTACTCTATTCCCATATCTTATGAAGTTTCAATTAGTCTTCATCCGTACGAGATGGACTTGGGCCAGGCTTGGTTTCAGTTTACTTTGAAAAAGAAGAGTGGGTGGAGCATTAGTTGATGTTTTGATCCAACTAATTTAGGTTGTTGGCCCAAAGCTCAAGTCCATGCATTGAGGAATTATTGAACTATTTTGAACCCGTTAGTACAATTCACTAGCCAACATTTTTTGATCTATTTCTTCTTTTGCTAAAGGAAAATTTAGGCCCTATTCGAGGTGGTTGTTAATTGTCAATTTTTAGTTTTGAAATTTTTTTAATTCTTTATAGAAATTTGATTTAAAGTTGAAATTTTTTGTGCTTATGGTTGTCTGCATAATTTTGAAAACTGACAATTGAAAAGTGGAAACTGGTTATGTTCGGGGTGGTTGCCAGATTTTGGTTTTGAAAAAATTTCAACTCGTATAGAAATTGAATTTAAGACTAAAATTTGTTGTGCTTATAGTTGTCTGCTCAATTTTCAAAACTGACAACAGAAAACTAACAACCAAAAACTGGTTTTTAGTTTCCAAAAAAAAAAAATGACAATTGGCAACCATCCCAAACAAGACCTTAGTGCTTTAAGCTATTGGATGAGAAATTATCATTCTTTACGTATCTACTATGTCATTATTGACATAAGTTTATCAGCACCATTTAATATCGTCATTCTTGGAATATTTTGAGATGGCATGTGATCCATTTTGAATATCTTGAAGTTGTTCCTAGTTTGTGGATTATAATTGTGATTGTTTATTGTTATAATAACAATATCGCAATTCACAATTATTATTTTTTTTAATGAGTTCATTTGTATAACTTTTATTTTCCCTTGAAATTTTTTATATTTATTCACCTTAATGTGAAATTTTATATCACATAATGCATGCATTGAAAAGAAATTACACTCGCATTTTTAATATAATATAATTAGCCGTGAGTGGAACAAAACTAATATGCATATTGAAAGTGGATTTTTTGCCTATTAAAAATGGTTAATTTTGTATTAGAATTGATATTCTACTTTACTATTTAGTTAACTTTATAGACTGAGATTGTCCTTTTAGTAAGAAAAAATAAGGGTTTTCTTGTATTAGGATAACAGTTGCTTCTCAAGTGAAATTAATAGGTCATCTTTTATTAAAGTTTAACTATTGCCTTCGGCATAACAATTGGGGGGATACATAGTTTAGATAAGAATAACACATATTGATGTTGGATTAATTGGTTAAGTGTTATACTTGAACTTAAGGGTTACATGACAATGCATGTGACATGTCAACATATATGCGGCAGTACATGTGTCAGCGTCATATTGAATTGATAGCTTTTAAACTAATTATTATATAGATAAAGATTTGCAAAAAAAAAGAAAAAAAAAAAGATTTAGGTTAATTGTGAAATACTCCATCTGTCCTCTACAAATGTTGTCAAACCACAAAAACATAAGTCGATTTCAAATGTTTCCAAACCAAATTTATCCTACCTACTTCTCAATAATACTGTAATACCAATCTACTATAAAACCAAATCTATTAAAAAATCAACTGTCAACCCACGTTCATATTAATAATGATTTTTTATTTCCTTTGGCCTTTCTCTCTCTACTTCATACATTCCACTCTCACTATTAAATTGTTATATTTCAAAGATTGTAACTGGAAAAATAAGCCATTTGTGCAAATATAGTTTGATAACATTTGGGTGGATGGAGGGAGTAATAAAATTTTCCCTAAGTTTCCATTATAAAAAAAAAGAAAAAAGTCCCACACCGACTTCTCCATACTCGAACCGCTTTACCCTTCGTCTATATAAGCAGCCTTACCCCCCTCTTTCGCAACCCTTTTCACTTTTCCTCACTTTCTCTCTCCTCTCGTCTCTCTCCCTCTCTTCTTCCCTCTCTCCTGAAATTCATACTTTGTGGAGCTCAAAATTTTCCAACATCAACTACATATCCTTAAACCCTTAAAAACGGCTAAAAACCCAACAAGATTTAGCAATTCTTGTGGAGATTTCAAGTCGCAAGCTTGAAAAACCCTAGGTTTTGTAAACAAAATTTTCAGAGTTAGGAATCTGAAAGATACAATTAGAAGAGAGAGAAGATGAACGGTGGGGAGTATGAGTACGAGAATGAGAACTACAACGATCAGATGATGATAGAAGATGACGACGATGAGGAAGAGATCACCCAAGAGGATGCTTGGGCTGTGATCAGTGCTTACTTTGAAGAGAAGGGTTTGGTGCGGCAACAGTTGGATTCTTTCGATGAGTTTATTCAGAATACTATGCAGGAGATTGTTGATGAGTCGGCAGATATCGAGATTCGACCAGAGTCGCAGCATAATCCTGGGCACCAGTCCGATTTTGCCGAGGTGGGGGGCTTTTCTTGTTGATTTCAGATATATAATTTCATATATATTTGTTGCCATTATGAGTTTGGAGCTTTAATGGGCTTATAGTTTGTGGGATTTTAATCGAAATTGTAGAATAGTATTTGGTGTATGAGGTTAAGTGCGATTGCTCTAATATTGGGATCTGTATTGTTTGAGATTACTGTCTAAGAGCTGGCGTGAATTGGGAATTTGAGTTATGGCAGGAATTTATATACCCTGAATGTATGTTTGGGATGGAAATGTTTCTTATGTTGTTGGTTTAACGAGTTTGTAGTCTGGGGCTATCAGTTGAGATTTTTAGTTATGGTAGGTATTTAAACTGATGTTTAGTTATGGTAGGTATTCAATATATCGATAAATGTATATTCGGGATGGCATTGTTGCTTATGTTGGTTTGTAGTTTGGGGTTCTGGAACGGTTCGGTGAATTTAAGTGGGAAGCTCTGAGTACACATTTGGAGACTACAATTGTTGGTAGTTGAGTAAAGGCTTTTCTGGTCTGGATATAAAGCCGTCTGGATTATTGGCTAATGTGACTTATACTCTAAGCTGTTTTCAATTTGTTGGTTTGCCCGAGTAAAAAAGAGAGGCCATTTTTAATGAACATGGGGTGGCAGGCTAGGATTAGGTGTAGTTTTTATATATGTAATGTCAACGGTAATTAGAGAGAAATTTGGTTTCAATGAGCTTTTATTTTTGTTAGCATTTTTCTATATGGTTCCTGCTATTGATGAATTGGCTATGTACACGTCAATTGTCATGTTATTGCTTACTTCCGAGCATTGTTACTAATTTTACCCTGTGGGGGAGGTGGGGAGCGGAAATATGTGATTGCATACACGACATTGTGAAATAGTTCTATGAGGATGCAGTGAGTATCTAGTAGTCAAAGTAACAGACGTTGCCTGCTTTAAAGCCAAATCAATACTGGTTTTGATTGTTTCAGTATTAACCTTCCTAAGTGAGATGTTGCCCCATGTCTTTTATAAGGCTACCCTAAGATTATGCTTTCTGTAGAGGTGGACAGTACAGTTATAGAATTTGTTTGATAGATGCTGTCCGAATCTTAACATGTAGGCCCTGTAATGCTGATAACTAGCCTTGTTCTGTCTTCTTAAACCTTTGGCTATGTTTTGGGGTCAGGAGTTGCTTAATCTAAACTAAGAGGAACATTACATGAATCTGCATCTGAACTATCGATTATATAGATAAGTCTGTATTCCTGTGATGGAGTCACCATGCACTAAATTAATAATCACGGATTGATATCTTTGCAGACGATTTATAAGATAAAGTTTGGCCAAATATACTTGAGTAAGCCGATGATGACAGAATCAGATGGTGAGACTGCAACTTTGTTTCCAAAAGCAGCCAGATTGAGGAACCTGACATACTCGGCACCTTTGTATGTTGATGTCACAAAGAGAGTGATAAAGAAAGGGCATGATGGTGAGGAAGTCACTGAAACTCAGGATCTTCCCAAGGTTTTTATTGGAAAGGTACTTATTGATTCTGATTTGATTGTTTCATATATTACCTTTAAATGTAATGAAGTGTATTTAGTGAATTGATTACCTTTCTTGATTAGGTTCCTATCATGCTTCGTTCAAGTTACTGCACGTTGTATCAGAATTCAGAGAAGGATCTTACAGAGCTTGGGGAGTGTCCCTATGATCAAGGTGGGTACTTCATCATTAATGGGAGTGAAAAGGTTCTTATCGCTCAAGAAAAGATGAGCACGAATCATGTATATGTATTTAAGAGGAGGCAGCCAAACAAGTATGCCTATGTGGCTGAAGTTCGGTCCATGGCTGAGTCCCAGAACAGGCCGCCCAGTACCATGTTTGTGCGGATGCTCTCTCGAGCTGGTGCTAAAGGGGTAATGGAAACTAGTGCAGTCTTTTGAAGTTTCATGAAGCCACATCGGACCATTTTATTTAACTACTATCTAAATGATTCTGACGTTTCTTTTTTTACCCTTTAACTGCAGGGTTCTTCAGGGCAATATATTCGTGCTACACTGCCTTACATAAAAACAGAAATTCCTATAATAATTGTTTTTCGAGCATTAGGTTTTGTCGCAGACAAAGATATTTTAGAGCATATATGCTACGACTTCTCTGATACTCAGATGATGGAGCTGCTTCGGCCTTCACTGGAAGAGGCTTTTGTGATTCAGAATCAGCAAGTTGCACTTGACTACATTGGGAAAAGAGGAGCTACAGTTGGTGTTACCAGGGAAAAGAGGATCAAATATGCCAAGGACATTCTTCAGAGGGAAATGCTTCCACATGTCGGTGTCGGTGAATATTGCGAGACTAAAAAAGCATACTATTTTGGGTATATAATTCATCGGCTTCTATTATGTGCAATAGGTCGAAGGCCTGAGGATGATAGGGATCATTATGGAAATAAACGACTGGACCTTGCTGGTCCTTTGCTTGGAGGTCTATTTCGGATGTTGTTTAGAAAGTTGACTAGGGATGTGAGAGCATATGTTCAAAAGTGTGTTGATCAAGGAAAGGATCTTAATCTTAGCTTTGCAATCAAAGCTAAAACAATTACTAGTGGGCTTAAGTACTCTCTTGCCACTGGAAATTGGGGTCAAGCTAATGCTGCGGGTACAAGAGCTGGTGTTTCGCAGGTGCTGAACCGTCTTACCTATGCTTCAACTTTGTCTCACTTGCGAAGGTTAAATTCTCCCATTGGACGTGAAGGCAAGTTGGCTAAACCTAGGCAGTTGCACAATTCACAATGGGGTATGATGTGTCCCGCTGAAACGCCTGAAGGACAAGCCTGTGGGCTAGTGAAGAATCTTGCATTGATGGTTTATATAACTGTTGGTTCTGCCGCATATCCTATACTGGAATTTTTGGAGGAGTGGAGTACAGAGAATTTTGAGGAAATTTCTCCTGCTGTGATTCCCCAAGCTACCAAGATTTTTGTGAATGGATGCTGGGTTGGTATTCACCGAGATCCTGATTTATTAGTCAAGACGTTGAGACAGCTAAGAAGAAGGGTAGGTTTACTCATTTAACATCACATGATTTTGCAAGTCTGCTATGCAGAAATTGATTGCAGTGTGGTGATATTTTATTTCATTCCTTATATATTTATTCTGATCCTGGGCTCCTGGCAAATTTGACTGTGATTTTAAGTTACTGTTGCTAAATTTTTCTGCAACTTATGGGTGGTGTTGTTGCTGTTACTAAGCATGCATGACCGTTTTCAACTTATGTGATGTTCTGGTGGTATTTGTGAATCCTTTCCTTCTTGCTCTGTTTTTTTGGTATCAATTCCACAGCATCCATGCCACTGGCTGTATTGTTTGCCTAATTTATTTCACCATACCCAGGTTGATGTCAATACTGAAGTTGGGGTTGTTCGTGATATTCGCCTGAAAGAATTGCGTATATATACTGATTATGGTCGGTGCAGTCGTCCACTGTTTATAGTTGAGAAACAGAGGCTTCTCATTAAGAAGAAGGACATCCGGGCGTTGCAGCAAAGGGTATGCTTGACAGTTTCTTCATCTGTTTTATGTTTAGCTGTTGACTTCCTTATTGGTACCAGTATGTTACTCTTATTTGATCCCCTTCCAGGAGTCACCAGATGATGGTGGGTGGCATGATCTTGTTGCAAAGGGTTACATAGAATACATTGACACAGAAGAAGAAGAGACCACTATGATTTCTATGACTATTNTAATTCTCTCTCTCTCTCTCTCTCTCTCTCTCTCTCTCTCTATCTCTCGTGTCTTGTCACTGGGTTGTGGGGCTCTGTTTTTGTGATTGATCTTATGAAAACCTTTCTCCAGGATCTTGTCAGTGCAAGGGTCAATCCAGAGGAGGCATACTCAGAGACTTACACTCACTGTGAAATCCATCCATCTTTGATATTGGGTGTTTGTGCCTCTATTATTCCATTCCCTGATCACAATCAGGTATTTTAATAGTGTTGATACATGTCTTGTGTGTCAGAATTTGTTTGATGTTTCAGTTTCTAACTTCTTTGCGTCTCTTTCAGTCCCCACGTAATACATATCAGTCGGCTATGGGAAAGCAAGCCATGGGAATTTATGTCACCAATTACCAGTTCAGAATGGTATTTAGTTTGTGCCTCCTTTTGTTACAGAATCTATTCGTCTGGGCCAAATCTGATATACCTTATGTGGCTCATATTCTTCTCTTCTTACTATCTTTGTCTCCTCAGGATACATTGGCCTATGTTCTCTACTATCCTCAAAAGCCTCTTGTTACAACACGGGCTATGGAGCATCTGCATTTCAGACAGCTTCCCGCTGGCATTGTGAGTACCTCTGAACACAGAGTGCTGATCGACATTTTATATCATAGAACTTCTTAGTAACTTACTTTTTGTGCCTCATTGTTACCCAGAATGCTATTGTTGCCATTGCCTGCTATTCTGGCTATAATCAAGAAGATTCTGTCATCATGAATCAATCTTCAATTGACCGTGGTTTTTTCAGATCTCTGTTCTTCCGCTCCTACAGGTGAAGAATTCATGAGTTTCTTGAAATTGTATTCGTATATTTTCTTTTTCCCAGTTGCTGTGAATGGTGCTCAATGGTTTTGTATTTCATTTGCAGGGATGAGGAGAAAAAGATGGGAACGCTTGTGAAGGAGGACTTTGGTCGTCCTGACAGATCTAATACAATGGTAAGCACTACTGTGCTAGGAAGTTGTGTAGATGTATACTACATTTTTTTTTGTGATATATTATTGAAAATGTTATTTTGTAGGGCATGCGACATGGATCCTATGACAAACTGGATGATGATGGGCTTGCACCTCCAGTGAGTATATACTGTTGCTTAGAATGGGAATCTAGTGGTCAAACATATAGATTTTGTATTTAAGTCTTGTTCCTTGGCAGGGTACAAGAGTTTCAGGTGAGGATGTTATTATTGGGAAGACTACTCCAATGGCTCAGGAGGAAGCTCAGGGGCCAGCTTCACGTTACACACGACGTGATCATAGTATCAGCTTGCGTCACAGTGAGACAGGAATTGTAGATCAGGTATTGGATTCATTTGGCAAGTGATCCTGTTCTGCAATCTAAATATTGCCTTTCTATGTGGTTCTCAGTGCTTTGAATTTTGTAGGTTTTACTGACAACAAATGCCGATGGATTGAGATTTGTCAAAGTAAGGGTGAGATCTGTTCGAATTCCTCAGATTGGGGACAAGTTTAGCAGTAGGCATGGACAAAAGGGAACAGTTGGCATGACTTATACTCAGGAGGACATGCCATGGACTGTGGAAGGCATTACCCCCGATATCATTGTGAATCCGCATGCTATTCCATCACGTATGACAATTGGTCAGCTTATTGAGTGTATCATGGGGAAGGTTGCAGCTCACGTTGGGAAGGAAGGAGATGCTACACCTTTTACTGATGTCACTGTAAGTCGCATTTAAGCAGCTTTAATTCCTCCATTACACCATTGTAATGGATACATATGCCTTTCAACTAATCATTGAGTTGGTCAAGAACAAAGTATGCATCCTTCTCATGCACTCAAAAGAAATAAATATTTACGGAATTTACCCATCTGTCTTAAATGGCCTTCTCACTTTTAAGTTGCATAGTCTTCGAAGGAATTTTTTTAGCAAAGGATTGTGTGAGAAAGCTGAGCAGTGTTTTCTGGGATGGTCATATTATAGAAACAGATAGGGAAAGTGGGCCTACAAGTACTCTTCAGATAGAGTTGTAATTGGGCGGTGCAAAAGCCTGCTCTTTCTGACTCTTCAGTTGCTTTTGGTCTCTGCTGAATTTTGCAAATAGGATGTTGGAACTCTAGAATAGCTGAATGGTAAATTCAGGGTTATTGGAAGCCTAATTTGGACAACTGATCGTAAATTTGCTGTAAAATTTTTGTGAAGTCCATGAATCTTTCTTAACGTGTTTCTTCGTCTTGGTATCTCTCCATAGATTGCTTGGTTTGTTCGTTCTTCTTCTGGTGCTAATAGGAGTTTCAGTTTGAGAGTCTATTTTAATATTAATTGATTTCCTTCCCATTGGTTCAATAGGTGGACAATATCAGTAAGGCACTGCACAAATGTGGGTATCAAATGCGTGGGTTTGAGACCATGTACAATGGTCACACTGGGAGAAAGCTCACTGCGATGATATTCCTGGGACCAACATACTATCAGAGACTGAAGCATATGGTTGATGACAAGATCCATTCTCGTGGACGTGGCCCTGTGCAGATTCTCACAAGACAGCCTGCTGAAGGACGATCTCGTGATGGTGGTCTTCGATTTGGAGAGATGGAGCGAGACTGCATGATTGCTCATGGTGCTGCACACTTCCTTAAAGAAAGGCTTTTTGACCAAAGTGATGCATACAGAGTTCATGTATGTGAAAAGTGTGGGTTGATCGCTATTGCGAACCTCAAAAAGAATTCCTTTGAATGCAGAGGTTGCAAGAATAAGACCGACATTGTTCAGGTCAGTTTCTCCCCATATATCTCTACCACTTCCCCTGCCCTTGGATTTTTTTTTTTTTTTTTTTGCTGGTCCCTAATTTTGTTACTACTGTGCAATTAACGGGATATTTAATGGCTGTGTAGGTTCACATACCATATGCTTGTAAGCTGCTGTTCCAAGAGCTTATGTCCATGGCAATAGCACCACGAATGTTTACAAAAGATGTGAATAAGATATCTAAAAAGAAAGGAGCATGAGATGATTTTACCGTGGGAAATGTGATCTTTAGGTTGTCTGATGTGTACAAGCTTGTGATATGGGTGTCTTGAAAAGCGATGGTCTCTTATTTAACAGAAGAATGGCAATAGCTTGATCATTACTTTGGTAAGCAATGTCCTTGATTATGGTCTGCAACACATTTCACCACAGCTTTTGCGCTTGTGATTCTAAGGGGTTGCAAGTTATGCGGGTCTTCTCATTTTTAAGCCGTTGTAGAAGAGGAGGCGAGTCAGGTGACAAGGTTCAATCATGTTTAGTGGCAATGCTTCATTTGCTTTGACAGCTAGAGTCGTCGAAAAGAGAAAATGGAAGAGAAAATGGGCAACGAGAAAACGCAAGGTGTCCAAGTATTAATACCCATGAAGACCTGAACTGGGTATTAGGTATAGTTAACAATTTTCATAGCGGTAGTTCCATGTCTTGCTTCACATAGAAACTGGTAGCATTTTTGTGCTGCTGATATATCTGGCGAATCTCCAGAGGATATCACCATAATCAGATGAACTGTTTGTACAACATTTTTTTTGAGTGTATTGCTCTATTTTGTAGTATGAGTTCAATTCCTTGTATTTGTTGAAACACACAGTGACAAATAGTGAAGAATCAGGAAAAGGCATTTCAGAAGATCAACTGATGCACATATATAACGATTAGCTGCAGAAAATCTGAAACTCTGCATAGTGTGGTTGGATCTTAGGGTTCGTTTGGCTAATCTTCTTCTAAGTTCTATCTTGCCCAAGTTTAGATGAACGTGCACAGTTTGGTTGAATCTTAGGGCTCATTTGGCCAAACTTCTTTTGATTTCTACTTCCTACACATTTCTTCTTCACCTCTCGCTATTTTCCCAGCATCTCCACCTTTGAATTGGAGCTTCAACTTCCAACCCTATTTTAGTTATTAGGAGGTCAAAAGTGGGGGAGGCGGTAGAAGTGAGGGTAGTGGAAGAAAGAATGTTAAAGGAAAAAGTAAAAAATTGGGAGAAGTTCGGCCAAACGAACTTTTAAAAACACATTTTGATTGCTTATCGTACCATTGATCTCAATCAATCACTATTGTGAATGATGAAGGAAAACTCGATGAAATACGCATGCAATGCCAATGCTTGATATGATTAGCAAAAAAGATAAACGAGTAAATCATTGATGTAAGAAGAACGCACAATGCAGAGATTATAGATTCTCGTTGTCGTCAAGAGAATCATGAATAGATTGAGACTCGATTTAGGTTTAGATGTTGGTATACGGGTATATGATCAACAGTTAGCTCGTAGATGTAAGATCTTTGTGTAAATCAAATAGTTTACTCTTACAGCAAAATTCTGATGAAAAAATAGTTGCAGTTTTTGCACTGGATTTGAATTTAGTAGAAAAAAAATTAATAAAATGAGTATTGGATTGAGTTGGATAAGAAATTAGATTTGGAACGGATTTCTTTTTAAGCAATTGACTGAACATGACTACTCGAATTCACTTTGATCTAGTCCAGAGCTTTGAATTTTTAGTCGATTCATGAGATTTCTCAATCTAGATCGGTTTTTTGAACATTTCTATTTTTGAAAAATGGTAGGGATTGTATGAGAGTTTTGGTGTGAAGGAAAGGTGCTCACTGCTCGCCCCACAAAGAAATAAAATTAAATGAAATCGACACTATGCTAGGTACGAAGGTGTTGAACTCGTAATAATACTCATTTTCTTTTTCCAAAGTTGTGGTTGGGCAATCAATCTACCTCATTACTTTCTTTATCGGCTTATGTCCTCATTCGATTCACATGACATTAGTAATAATCAAACCATAGATAGATTAATTGTAATGGTACTCAATTGAACCAAAATAGCAAGTATACTACAAATAATTGTTAACCTATCTTTTTGAGTTTTGTAAAAGAGTTTTCGCTCCTGTACTGGAAAAGAACATTCATCATGCTAAAGATGAGGAGTATTGAACTCGTTTCAAATATGTGGTTGACTAACCAATTTGCCGCAACATTTACTTCACGATAAACATGCTTAATTTAAGTACTTTCTTTTTTAGCTTATGTCTTCATTCGACTCATGACATTTAGGCAAATAAATTGTATTGGTACTCAATTTCACCTAAATAGCAACTAAACCTCATAATAAGAAATAATCGTTAACCTATCTTTTTGGGTTTTGTACAAGAGTTTTTCCTTCGGTAGTTTAAAATCCGTTTTCAAATAGTACTATTGACTTAAAAATATCCAACTTGAAATTGATCCAAAACCGTATTCAAAATTTACCCGAATTGAATTGAACAACCCTTAATTGTGATTTAACTCTATGAGAGAGGAGAGTTATAAAGAGGGGAGGCCATAAAATTACCATTACCACCATCCCTTTTGCTTTCAACATTGCCCACATTTGACTGATTTGAGAGCTAAGCAAATTTTAAAGGGATGAGCGAAATGGCAACAACAGAGATGACAGAAACCGTGCAACAAGAACAACAACAACAACAAGACGAGCAATTACACCAAAATGAGAAACAGGAAGAAGAGAAAACACAAGAACATGAACAACACCACCCGCAACCAGTTGAAGAGAAAGAAGTGGAAGATGGAGATGAACAGCAAATTCAGAAACCAGAACAAGTGAAGGAAGAGAAGACAGAAGAAGAAGATGAACTGCAAAATCAGAAACAACAAAATGAGAAACTTGAAGTTGCAGAACCAGAGGAAAATCAGCAACAACATGAGCAACAAAATCGGGATCAACAAGTGGAAGAAGAGGAACGAATTCAGAAACTGAAAGTAGAAGACGAGGAACAAAATGCGAAACAAGAAGTTGAAGAAGACGAAGAAGAAGAACAACAAAATCGGAAACAGGAAGCCGTAGAAGACGAACAACCAGAAGAAAGTGAGAAACAAGAAGTTGTAAAAGACGAGCAAGAAGAAGAAAATCCGAAACAACAAGTTGTAAAAGACGAACAAGAAGAAGAAAATCAGAAGCAAGATGTTGAGGAAGAAAAGCAGCAAAATCTGAAACAAGAAATCGTCGAAGAAGGAGAACAACAAAATCGGGAGCAAGAAGCTGAAGAAGAAGAACAACAACAACACAAAAAGGAAATTGAGAAACAAGAAGTCGAAGAAGAAGAAGAAAAGCAGCAAAATCTGAAACAAGAAATCATCGAAGAACAACAACAACAAAACCGGAGGCAAGAAGTCGAATTAGAACAACAACAAGAAGAAAATCAGAAACAGCAAAATGTGAAACAAGAAATCGATGAGGAACAACAGCAAAATCAGAAGCAACAAGTAGACGAAGAGCAACAAAAGCAGCAACAACAAAATCCGGAAGAACAAGTAGAAAACAAGGAGAACCACGATGGCGTAGAAGCAGAAAGAGAAAAAGAGGAAAAATTTGCAGAAAAAGAAGAAGTAAAAGAGGAGAGAGAAAATGAGGAGGAGGATGAAGAAGGGCCTCCGCCCGGTTGGGATTCGATGCAGCCCGTTAACCCGCCTCCTTCTTCTCCGGTTCCACCACCCGGTTTGTTACTCTTTTCCCCTATTTTTTCTCTCTGCTTTTTTTTAAGTTTATTTTTTTTTTAATGTTTTTTTTATTTTATTCGTTGGATTAAAACTAAAAATGATGTAAAGTAAAATAAAAATGCGGTGAGCGTGGATCGAACACGCGACCTTGAGATCTTCAGTCTGACGCTCTCCCAACTGAGCTATCCCCGCTTGGTTGATATATTATTCCCACTCCATCTCTTTTTCTGAACTTTTGACGTCACTGTAAATTGCAAGTAAATCAATCGTAAAGTATAATGGCTCACTCTCATAGTCTCGGTGATGATTTGATGTTAGATAGATTTCTTCCCCTCTATCGTATTATTCAATAGCAGAATTTGTAAGTTCTGTAAAGTATAGATACATCATTGGGGTAATATGGGAATATAAATTTACAAAATGGTTTGTTATTGAGTCTAATTTACCATCATTAATATTAGTACTACTACTTTGCTTGCAGCCTTATCGATCTTTCCTATTTTAGGTCCACTACATTGGTATTGCATTTGCATGGTTCGAGGTTGCTAGTATGGTATGGTTGAATGAATTTTAGTAATACATAGGCAAAAGCTATGTTAATTGAATGTTCGATGTTACTATTAGATTAAAGGCTGCCCGGCCATGTTTGAAGAAATTGGCTAGCATAGTTGCTAAAGTCACGAGCTTTTGTACCAAAAGAATTAACGGTTGGGTTTGAAACATCAGTAAGTCTGCTTGGTTTTAGAAAACCAATTCCAAAATGTAGAAGGACCAATATATTCTTGTCTGTTTCATAGAGGACTAAGAGGCCGTTTGGCCTAGTTTGTAGAATGATTAGTTTCTTCTTCACAAATCTTACACCCCTTTCTCCTTCCTCATCCACTTTTCATCCCCTATGAGTTTCTAAGAAACCAAAATGGGAGTAGAAATAGAAACTCTAACACAAAGTTTCCATTTCTAGGCAATTTAGTTTCTTAGAAACACTTGGAGGAGGAGGGTGGAGGAGAGAAGCAATTTGTGAAGGAGAAACTAAAAATGGTAGAAACTAGGCCAAACGGTACCTAATATTCACTTTCTGCAAGCGGGGGATCTCTATTGTGTCTCTATCATCAAAAGAGCCTATCCTAGGACTTTGCTCATTAAATATCAGCATCACTTGTGTCTCTTGGTGAACGGTGGTGGGGTTGGGGATGCTATATAAACTGTTATGTTCCAAGTGCTAGGCATTATTGAAGGATTTTCTGCCAACCGGATGCTCATTAGTTGTTCTAGAGATTGGCAGTTTGTTATTAAGCTCATTACATGCTTATGGAATGGATCAGAAGGATGGTGTTGGTTTCCTTTGTCCTGTTTAGTATGCAGTTAAAACTAGTGGAGCCAAAGGGTGCCTTTTCCTTAAATCAGTTCATCAGGATAAGCTATATACACTTGACCCCACAAACCCGGCTGAAGCGGGATCCTCTTTATGCGTTGCTGTTGCTTTTGGTTGGTTCTGATTTCTGAATAGAATTTAAGTAGTCTCCAGGGAGTAGTCATGGAGAGGTGCTGATTGACAAGATAAAACTTTAGTTGCTGAAGAGTAATTTATCAACCTAAAACCTTCTGGAGGAGGCCTGAGTTTAAAGGAATGACTAGCCTGAATTGGAACAAGGCTAGCATTTGTAGAAATCTTTCCAGCTTGTACTCTAATGATCTCTCATTGTACTTGGATGAAATTGAGTATCATGAAACAACACAGTGTAGTGTGTGATGTTCCTGAAGAAGATTCTGTGGTTTGACTTCCAGCATCTGGATTTGGCTTTCTTGGAATCTAATGATTCTTGAAGGTAAGAAGCTAGAGGCAGAGCACAGGATACTGCTGTGGTCATTTCTGCTGGGAAACTTTACTCAGTGCGCATTAGATAATGAGAAGCAGCAATGTAACTTCTAGAGTGGGCATGAGAAAGTTGGTACGTCTCCCCGTTTTACTTGAGCAGTTTATCTGGCTACATCCGAGGTTTTTATTTTTTATTTTTTATTTTTTTAGAGAGAGATTGAGAGAGCTAACAATGTAAATGTTAGGTACAATATCCAGACTGCTCGGATCAGGCTCTAGTAGCAAAAATAAAAATAAAAATGAAATATAAAAAATAAAAAATATTAATAAGAGAATTTAGGGCACATTTTAACATCAATGTCAACCAAATGAGAATGCACCACATTTCTCTAGTTGTGCCATTTGTCTTCCTAGATCCTTTGCTGAAATTTACTCTCCCTGACATTAGTTTCATGGCTCTGAATGATTTTCGTGCCCCCACTTTTCCTATTGTCTGCTTATTGATTGATACAAATGTATTTATAGACATTATAGTATTTTGCTGTAGTTTGTTTTGGTTGCTGCATCATTTACAAGCGAAGGAGTCCATTTTTTTCCATGTTTTTTTATTTGATGCATACTAATTGGAAAGCAACGGGCAATTAATTCTTTGATATTTGTCTCAATCCATTATGTATGCATCATATAATGATTAATGATTATTTCTGCCTAGCAGGGTTCCAGAAATGGAATTAGGATTATTAAGGCTGGTCTTTTGAATGGTTTCATTTAATTGTTATCTTCTACATGTCTCTGTTGCAGCTTACTCAACATCTGAAAGATATCTTTCCGTGATGAGAAACCCACCAAGAAATCTATTTGCGCTGAGCTTCAGTGAATTCTTTCTTTTCTGATTATAAATAGGATTAGGTTTCTAATTGTATCTGTATTCAAGAGACTTTTATTTTGCTTATTGGGATATCTCCATGACCTCCTGAATTACAATTTAGTGAGTCTTTTGCTTCTGTTAGATCAAGGTAGGCTTGCACCAGGATTAATGACACAAGTTTTCTCTGAGAATCCCGTTGATCATGAATAGGATGAATTCCCTTTTTTAAAAAGAATTAAATTTCTTGAGTGCTTTGTTCAACTTGGTTAATAATCAGTTTATGGATAGTGTTAATACATTGCAATTGCAGTATGTGGTTTCCCTTTATCCTTCTTTTCAGTGCATGTTATATTCTGTTTGTACGGAAGTTTAGCTTTATGGCTTTATTTGTCACTAAGACAATTTTGCTCATCAGATGCTGACAGTAGCTTCTTTGCATATTTAAGAAACAGATAGTAAGATCTTTTTGGTTGATAGCATGGCAATAACAATTTGTTTTGATGCTACAGATTTCACTTTGAAACTTAGAAGTGTAACAAACACTACTATTTCATTTGGCAATTCTTCTCTCTCTCCCTTTTTTTTAATGAAATGTTCATGGGATAATCTTATGAGCTGCAACAAACACTGTGATGCAGAAAAAGGTCAAATGGTTTGTGGTTCTTGCCGCCGTCTGCTATCATATCCTAGAGGTTCCAAACATGTGCAATGCTCGTGCTGCCAAACAGTGAACTACGTACTTGAAGGTCCTTTTTTCTCTCGATCCTCTAGCTTTTAAGCCGATTAAGCTCCTCTCCTTAATGTAGATCCGAGCTAGCCAATCCAAAATCTTTGACATGGTTTATGCATTTGTGTTGCTTGAGTCGAATATTTGTCTGTTTACTAACACATGTTTGTTTCTTCAATTGTTATGGTTCCCAGAGCATGAAATTGGACAAGTGAAGTGTGGAAATTGTTCAGTGCTACTGATGTACCCTTATGGAGCTCCAGCTGTTCGATGCTGCTCATGCCGTTCTGTCACAGACATAGGAGTATGTAAACTTGTACTAAGATAGTATATTTCCCATTCTAGATATCATACAAAAATGAAACTAAATTTTGATGATTCAGCAGAAATTTTTGTGTTACTGCATATAGAAAGGGCTTAGACAAAGTGCTTTGTCATCAGTTACCTGGCAAACACAAAGATTTTTGGGCATCTTTTTTAGCGGTGGCATTTATTTACTACCTTGTTCATTTGGAGATTTTTGTCAAAGCAAAGTGACCGCCAACTTGGATATTCTTTCATTTATCCANAATTATGAGTTGATATGTTCCTTAATTATGAGCTGTTCGTTCATGGTAGTATTATAAAACGGCACTTTCCATCGAGCCATCCAATTGTTTTGGCATTCATCATTGCATTTTGATCATGTCATTCTTTCTTTTTGTGTATTTGCAGGACCATAACAGGCGCCCTACCTTGTCCGTACAGCAGAGCCGAGCCTGCCGACCTTTTAGCGTTCCTCATTGAAAGGAGAATATTTGCAGCTGCAGTTTCAATGTCATTCGAAGTTTAGTCATTTTCAACTGCTCGAGATAGAATTCATGGCTGCCGATTACATCAAAGTAGAAAATTTGGTTGAGAATTGTTCTGGATTTGGATTTCGTTGCTCATATTCAAGCTTTTTCCAACTCATTGTCAATCTAGCCATTATGGTCAGATGATGTAGTTTAACCATCTCCGAATGAGAAATGTTCTGGATCTTCGTTTATCAATATATCCTTTGACATTCATTGTTGTGGTGGTTTAATTCTGTTTCAGATAATTGGACAAACAGATACTACAAAAGGTCTAGAACACAACTTGGATTTTGCATTGCCGCCCCTCTAAACTAAAAAGCACTAGAACCAGTTGAAAATTAAACAGCAAATCCATATATATATAACAAAGCAAAAGCTGCTAAGAAGTCTAGACAAAACAACTGCCTATTTTATCAGTGTTTAGTCACAAAACGTGTATACTGGGATAATGCCTGAAGGACATGAAATGGGCTATACAGTGACATCACGGAAACAAATTAAGCTTTTTCGCCTACATTTAACGCAAGTGAATCTCTGGTCTAAAGTCTTACGACTTCTTTAGTCATCACTTGGAAGATCCTCATCTGAAGCAGTTTCCAGAAAAGATCCCAGTGTTTTCCTCAGAAGGTTGAAAGTTCTGTCATCCTGTGTCATAATAGAGAAGATTAGGACTTTTGAGGGAGCTTGTATAACTTAATTTATAGAGCATAGTGTTGTTTGAGATGCTTATCTAAGCCACTATTTCAGTCCCCTAAACGGACAGGTCACATGTTACACCAAATGAGAGAGTGCACAGGATAAAAGAGACTCAAGAATGGGTAGGGGTTGAATTGATGCAAATTATCAGTTAGAGTACCTGTTTCTTCTTCTTCAAGGATTCCTCCATCTCTGCGATCTTGTCAGCGCATGCCTTCTCTTTCTCTTGTATCATGCTTTTCTCCTTCTTCCCTGAAACCAAACAGAACATCACATCTCTTGTGAGACAGAGCAATCATCTCCTCTTCAAAGGACAGTGCAATCGTCAGATTTCAAGGGTGTTGTTGCTCACTTTGCTGTTCATAGCGCATGAAGAGCCTTTCCTTTTCTTCTTCATATTTGGAAATGGTATCTGTCAAGAACAAGGAAAGCTAAAGTTAACAACTGAAAGCAGTTTTGCACTGTAAATTGCCTGTTCAATTTCTGAGGTCAATTCAATAGCAGACAACGATATGAATTACCATTGTGTAATTACAACACAAGACATATGATATGGGCATAGAACAACATCACAATTCACATACGTAAACAAAAATAGCGAATCTTTACATCAAGCTGCAGAGTGCAGAAATTAGATAATAAGAAACTATGGAGGTCGTTACGTTGCCTGACCTCTGCAAGTGCAGTGGCTAAGAAGTTTTATTGTATAAACCAGAAAGCAGAAACTGGATTACAAAAGAAATCTTTTCCAAACAGGCCCAAACCAAGAACTTGGAATTAATAACCAAGTCTACAAAAGCACACAACAAAAGATCAATGTAAATTAAAAATATATAGCTATAGGGTGACCTGATCAAATTTTTCTTTACGGCCATTGAACATGAAACAAAAACTCATTTCCAATTCATAAATTGTATCATTATTCATTATAAATACTACAAGTACCAACTTGTGTCTAGCTTTCTTTGAAAAGCAGCAGTTTGCCTATGCATACTAGCATTAGTTACCATGGATACATAAAACAGAAACCAATTTTTCGGAAGCCTACTAGTAATCAGCAGGATACCTTTGAGTGCCTGCAAATGTGCTGCTTTCTCTTTGCTGAATTTCTCATAGACTGCTTGGAACTTGGCAGTCTCCTCCTTCAATGCATTCTCACACTGCCCAAAGGATTTAAAAAGTTCAACAGGAATTCATGCTTCCTTAGTTCAAATAATGAGCTTATGTAAAGCACAAAGGCCTCTAAACATTTTTTTTTTCTTTCTTTTGGGTGTGTGTGTAATTGTATGTCTGTGCATGGTCTTGTGGAGGCAAACCTCTTTTGAGCTCTTGGACAATGCTTTGGCAAATGTCTGCCTGAGAGTAACAATGTGCAACAATCAGATAGCTTTCCTCGACCAACTAAGCCAAGCATCAAGCACAAATGACCCCATGATAACCATCACAAGTAAGCAAACCATACAATCCTCTACCTGTCCTTTTCAATTTTTGTCTTCAACTCCTCGAACGTAGACCGTATCTCTGCAGCCACGCTGAAAAACCAATGATTTAGCACCCGACATCAGATTTTTCATATTCGACAAGCAAAAGGAGTAGCAATTAGACAATTTTCGCATGCAGAAGCAATGCTGATCCAACTTTTTAGTGAATTTCATTTGACACTCACACTACAGATAATTGATCATCTATGTCACTCATACTCTTCATTCCAAGCAACACACATAGCTGAGTGAAGTCATCGAGAAATTCAGCCTGGATCCTTTCAGATTCAAATGCATAACTAGATCCTTTGTCTGAGCAGTGTGCAGCATAAATGATGAATAAAAGTAGCTACTAAAAAGGTGACTGTTGCTTCTCAATTTAGCTGGTTGATCATTGTAGTATTCAGTAATCTTTAAAGCAGCATTAAATAAAAATGCCAAAACATAACCTAAACCAACTCTTAGGTGCTGAGTAAAAGATTTGAAAAGCCATACACAGATAACAAAGTAAAAAAAAATTTACAAGGTCACCTACAATTGAATCAAGGCGATCACATTTTCAGCTAGATATTTCATATTCCTTCAGAAAATTGACACAGACATGAGTGTGGATATTCTAATTTACAATCAGCGAAATCAAAGTTCTTGTCACTGTATCTATTGATGAATTAATATCAGCCGTTTGATATCTCGTGAAAATATACTTAAATCATCATTTGAAATAAGGTGCTCAAACTGAAATTCAGAAATCACACATAAGTGGAACAATCAAAAGTGAAAATCAACATTTCCAATCTCTCCCAAATTGTATGTGTATCTCACTACGATAGGTATAAGGAAGAAGAAAAATGACCTAGAAATGGTCTCTTCCTTCTTCTTCTGATCATCCTTGTGAGCCTTCTCTCTGATATGCTGCAGTGCCGACACGATTCCTTTGATCTCACTGAAATCAAGCCAGAAAACAAAATTAAAAACACAATTTCACAGATTCACTCAGCAATGTCGACCGAAAACATCAGAAAACGAAATCAAAAACAACAAAGATGAACAACAAGAAGATAGAGAATCAATCATCACCTAGAAAGCTCGTTGTCGAAGATGTCGTCGTCTTCGTGATCGCGCTTTCGCTTGTCGGATTGCAGAGCATCAGCTTCTACTCTCCTCTTGCCGCTTCCTTTGGCTCCTGACATTGCAAGCGAGCTCAAAGAGAGAGATGGTGATGGCGGTTGGAGCTTCGAACTTTTTTTTTTGGAAGAGAGAGAAAGCTTTTGAAATTTTCTGGTTACCCGCGTTAGTGATATGAGGATTCAAATTTATTGCAAATTTCAATTTTCATTTTTTTTTTCTTCTTTTATGGGAGGAGGGATTATTATGTGCTGGGTTTGAACATGCTTTTGGTTGGATTATGGCTAGTGGATTAAAGTTTTTGATGGACCAAATGGAATGGACGACATACTTGAGATTTTCCAATTACTGGCCTATTTCAACCTTTTTTTTTCAAGCATATAGTAGGTAAGAATGGTCTCATCCGAGTTATCTCATCTCGGGTCGGTAGTTGGGTTCATCCGTGTAGTTAAAAATCCTCCAATCCTCTTTCTGCCACGGTGCCACCTAAATGATTTATAGCAAATCTCGACTGTACAATGAGAAATATAAGTGGGAGTCCGAAGACCTAAACTTAGAGAATTTAAGGGTAGAAGGTATGTTGGGTAACTTTTGAGATAGATGCCTCTTGGTTCTATTTGCACTAATTATATGACCAACGATAATACACTTCGCACAAGGCTATGAAAAAAAAAATGGTATATCTTAAACCCAGTTGCATGGTACATCATGAACCTAGTAACTAGGCTCGTCATAATTCATAAGTGATTGTTAAATTTAGGAAATATACACCAAATAATTCAACACATGGACAGTCTGACAATAATAATCCAACATTTAAATTCGTCCCAAAATAATCCCACATTTACTCCACACTGACATTGTTGCATTAAATGCTAACGGGATTAAGTCCTCGTTAACTCCAATAATAACGTGTAATGTTATTTAAACTAAAAGATGTAGTTCGAATAATACCTAACGTCAATCAGATTGATCGAAGTGATGTGTATTTAGGATCAGTGCGCCAAACGTCACACCTCTACTTATATCCACACAGACGCACGCGAAATTTGCTAGGGTTGAACACCAGATTCGACTTTCTCTCTTCGTATTCTATGTGAATGATTAGGTTAATTGTGTATTCCCATGTAAGTGCATGTCAGCCTAGGCTAATTCGCTTTAGAAGAGACCTGAACTGGTATAGGCGTGGATTGGGCTTAGTCTGAAATAAACTATGTTATAATAATCCAAATTAATAAGTGTCAACCTTGAAGGTTCACTTAAAGTTGTCAGTAAACCCCAAAACCTTTTTGCGCCCACCAGTCATAAGTGGCCTCAAGCAAGGTGTTATAACTACCCAATTTAAGTAAATATCAGTTTTTCAATACACCCTTAACCACATACCGCTAATCCACATGATTGGTTTATAGGGCAAATCCAACATTTAAACACTGTAAAAAGAAGGAAAAGGTTAAAAAGAGCAACAATGGAATGTACTAATTAATGTAGACTTTCAATTTGGGCAATGTTAGAGTGTCCCGAATCTACCACATAGCTCTCAAGTTTGTTACAGTTTTACAACTAAGATGTAATTTGTTTTATAGTCCATCTCCTATTAGGTGGACTTCTATATCAATCGAGTATTGAGTAAGCAAAAAGTGATATTATGTAAGAAAAAATTAATCTTGAGTGGTGTTGGAACTATGTGAGAAAAACGTGATACTAGTTTTTGGGTCATCAATATCAACTTTTGAGTCACCAGGCTAGTACCAATTTATAGATGATCAGTACTAAATTTACAATCCCCCTTGACAAAATTTATTTTTCAGCTGAAGCAAATACATAGTTCCATCACAGCTTCTCCATTTTCTCTGTCTAAACTCTTATTTCTTTCATGAAAAATCCACAAAAGTGAAGGCAATAACTTACCTTTTCCCTTGCCATTGGAGTGAACTGAGAGCACATACTATGGTGAGGATAACAAGCTCTTGGTCCATATAATTCTTCACTATGGGTAGGGCAATGGATAAGACATCTAAAAAAAATTGTTGCCCCAACACCAAAGTAGGGTAGTGGACTGCCCTACCTCTTTAAAGTGTGCCCCATGTGAACAATGGCTCATGCAGTGTTAAATGTTGCTTCTAATAGCTTTTGGCAAGAAAAAAACTGCCCAACAAATAACAAAACGCCATGTGGCCTGGCATTAATTCAAACAACACATAAACTTGCAACGGATTTTTTGTATTTTAGAAAAAGAAACAAAAAATTATAAAAAAAATTACCAATGGCTCTATTTTTTCCCGCTCTATAAATAGAGACCCATTTTGATATGTTTTTTTTCACAATACAATCTCTCTACTTATTTATTACATATTTCTCTCTAAAAATTCATGTATTTGCTTAATTACATTTATTGTCACTTTTTATATAATTATATTAATATAAAAATAATATTTAAAATAGTGCAAAGTGAGGTGAAAGAGAGAGAAAATTGGTGACCTGGCCTAAAGCACCATAGTGGAGAAAAAATGAGTATAGTTGTATAGGGTATGAGGAGAGAGATAAGTGAGGTGGAGGAGAGAGGAAAGATGGTGCCCTATAGTTAGAGGACAACCATAGTGCATGCTTTGAGTTTAAGAGCAAAGGAGAGTGGAGGGGTAGGGGGTGGGGGAGGGGGTGTGTGAACTGGCAATGGGGTTGAGTGGTTTAAATCTCTCTTTTGCAAATGTGATTAATAGAGATTACTTTAGTAATGTCCAATTCTCAGGGTGTTGTATGTATTTATTAATTTAAGGGGTTGAGTTTGCAAATTACCAAAATCTCACAACTTTAGTTTAATTTTGCCCAACACGTTTTAATTTTGAAATTGATTTAGAAAACCCAGAATCCATAACTTAGGCCTTGTTTGGAGTAGTTCCAAATTTTTGGTTTTAGTTTTGAAAATCAATTTAAGAAGCAAAATGTGTTAGGAATGGAATGGGAGTTTGGATGAGTTTTTCACTTTGTTTGGATACCGAGCCCCTGTGACAGGTTTGCCTTGTTGGGACGCGGAACGTACGGCGCGCTCTTGTCTCCTAGCAGCAAGAGTGCCAGCTGTACACAAGGAACGTATTAGAAGTACTTCGATACGAGAAAAAGGGACGGGATTCAAATTCGAGGGACAAGATTATGACATGGAACTCGATAAGGTGAAATCACACAACAAAACTAGCATTGATGTCAATTGTTATTTGGTAGAAAGCTTGGTTAATCTGTGTTCATCAGCAACTACTCCCTCAAGAGTCTTGTTATTTTTTGTGAAAGTGATAGGAGTGAATATGAAAGATGCACAACTCGCATGCTCAAATTCACCTTGAAAAGTAAAGAAACTACGAAAACATCATTAGAGTACTTGGTGGCTCACTATGCCATGATCGTGGGTCAACGCGTTGGAAGAACCATCGACATGTTTGCAAGTTATGCTACTGACATGAGAGTGACGGAAAGCAATAAAGTACAACGTAAAATAAAGGGGTTCTAACACCCTGCCCTTTGAAATAGAAAAAATGGTTTTTGTTGTTTCGTTTCAAGTTGCGTAAAACCTGCAAGGAGCTAAGTGATGCTTGTCCTTGCCGATCTGGATGTTCTAACAGCATATGTGGGCACCATGTCATGGATGACGCCATCACCATCACCACTATTTTTGAGTATATAAAGCTTTTTTATGTTTATTTAAATTTTCAAAACTTAGAAAATAAAAACGTATAGGCTTATAGAATAATCCTACACAAGACTTGGTTCATTCATATTAAGCTTAGGGTGTGTTCATTTAAACTTATTCAAGTCAGCAACTTAGTTTTTCTCTCATATGCTTAGGGTATGTTCAACTCGTTTGAAAGTACCTGAGTTAAATTAAACTTGAACTGAATTAAGTTGAATAAATAGTAATTTGCGAGAGAAAAAAGTGAATGGCGTGAATAGAAAGATTTGAAACAAACTGGACATAACACTATGAAACGAGACCAAACAAAACTTGAAAAAAAAAAAAAAAAACAGTAAAGGGCAAAGCAAAATTGATTTTTTTGGTTTGATTGGGTCCCTTCCCTTCCTTTTTAGGAGCCAAACATCGACGTTGACGGACGTTTCACAGTTCACAGTAACTTCAAACTTGAAACTTGAAACTTCTCCTTTCTCCGATCACTGATCACTGATCACTGAGTGTCCTCATCATCCCTTGGAATCTCTCTCTCCTCGCCGGCGATTCGATTCACTTTACGATCTTCCAAAATCGCCATTGAAGCCTTTACGAGAAGCTTCTTTCTCTGTTGTCTCGTTCCTCTTCCGATTTCAATCGCATTTCTGGTACACATACTCTCTCTCTATGCATGTCTGACTTTTAAGAGTATGTTTTACTTTTTTTTCGTGGGGAAATTTTGCCTCATTATCTTCAATTTGTAACCCTAAATAGAATCAGTAGTTTCTTACTTGGCAGAAGGTTGGCCCTAATTTGATCGTCGTATATCGGACACGAAATCAATTTTACTCTTTCTGTAAAATTTGTAGGCAAAGTATTTGAGCTTCAAATTGGCGATTCTTGCCAAGATTTGTGTCCTTGCTTAGTCATAGAGATCAACGTGGGAGATGGACTTTTTCTCTTTTTTCTGTTTTGTTTTTGTTTGAGGGGGTTGCGGGGTTGTTTATCTCTGTAGCAAAAAAGGAAACAGATGAATGTATGATGGAGGCTTGTGGTGGGAATGAATGTATGAGAGTGGTAATAATGAATTGGGCCGAAATTGGGGAACCTTTATCTGGACTTTTGGGTGATGGGGTTGAAGTTTGCTCGGGTTTGTTAAGAACTTTTTACTGGTGACTAAGTTGGCAAAGTTTGTTGGATTGTTGGTGATTTGTGTGTCTAATGTGTTGAAACTTTTTGGGTTTTTGTTTGCTGGAAATTGTTGGAAAATCTTTTTATGTTTGCTGGAAGTTTTGGTGGAAATCGTGGAGTTCCAACAAAAACAAGACGAAAAAGACATTCCCTTGAGTAGGGTTTGGTAGTGATTGGATTTCATTCATGTGCTTCATTTATTGTGAGGGATGATGGGAAGAAGTGGGAATCAGTATGGGTGGAGTTGAACATGATTACTTGAAGTAATGCATTGCTGTGGACACTTCAGAAAGCATATTTGTATTTGTGTGAGATATTACATTGTAAATTTGAAACATTTGGTTTTCGCTATTCTTGGCGTGAGACCAAAGGGAGACATAATTATTTCTATGAACATTATATGGCCCTCATCTTAATTACTCTGGTTGAAGCTCTATTATTGATGTTCATTGGTTTTGACAGTCGGG